>CAJVPI010000484.1:0-28763 GCA_910592345.1 Paraglomus brasilianum
TTTTATATCTATTCGCAAACCCACAGTTAAAAATCCTGTTGCTACTAATAATGTATAAATCGCAAGGTGTACTTTTAATTTTTTTTTGACGACAGAAATCCGACACCGTCGTCATAACCTAAGCTAAGTGGAAATAACATAATTATGTTATTTCCACTACCCATCTTTCATTACCACCACATTTCTCATGCACATGCTTTTTTTGTGAAGTAATGGAACTATCACATGGGTAGGCAATTACAAGCTGAATTGACCCTTTTACTTTCTCACATTTGCTATGCATAATCCTCTGAACATTTTCAGCATCCTTGTAACACTCACCATTTTTTTTTGTGTAGAGTTTTTGAGGATCAGTTGAGCCCATAGCATGGACACTTTCCTTAATAATTAATACATAAAGTATGGCTTTTAATATAATAATACAGTTGTTCTCGATTCCACTCACAAGATATGCAGTACAATACTGTCATTGACTTTCTAATTGAAACAAAGCACTTGTAATGATAGGCATGTCCACAAATCAGAATACAGCCTACCTTGTACATTCCTCCAAATCGCAGTATCTATTCATGTGGGGAGGTTGTGATGTATTCCAGGCCATTGGCAGTATTTTAACATCAACTTGAACTCCAAGTGTTGGAAGTTCACAAACTTTGGATTTTGAATGTACATTAGATGAGATTACTCCTGCCATTAGTTTGGTCTGCTTACTGTGAGGAATCAACCCTAAAAGATATCAAGGTTTGAGAAAATGATCATAACGCAGTCACGGATAGGGATTTATTTACTTACGGAGTCTCGCTTCATCAAGCTCTGCACACACCTCATGATATGCCGCCTCTAGTTCTTGAAAATCCGACTCGGGATAAATAACGTCATTCCGTAATACACATGAAATTGCTTTATATTCTCTTTCGGAATTCTTTCAATAGCTGGCAGATAATAGGATAAGGTTGTATATTCTGAGTCATTATCTGTTTGATATAAACAATGATGACACATCATTGCTCCCTGCGGTAGTTTAAAGAATTTAATCAATCGTTCCGGAGCTTTTTTAAATTCTTCTCCTTTGTATTGTATCTTGAGATCATGAATTAGTTTTTGACTTTTTTGCATTAAAACTATTAACTATCGTAATGTTTTCGGCATAAAGCTTGGCCGACTAGATCCAGATGTTGGCTCGATCGGATATAATAGATGCTCCATGTTGTTCATAATCACAAGCAATGTTATACTGGCCCTCCAGGCCTTCCTTTTTCCTGTTTTCTCATATTGGCTAGTTGGCATAGACATCTTGCTCGAAAACTGTCGTATTCTCGTTTTCGTGATAATATGAACGCCTTCTACAATAGAGCGTGAAAAAGTGCTTGTTAGCTAACTTCCGAATTATTTCACTGCTTACCGAATTACTTTCACAATGTTTAGAGTTTTCGAAATTTTCTAGCCCGACCTCCAATCAGATCAAAGTTTGCTATGCTCTGCGGAGTATGATGAATTTGGACATCATTCATGTTGAAACAATTTTTTTCAGACGGGAAAAAGCTTTGCGCGTTTCGCTGCTCCATCTCTCTTTATACTTTCAGCTCATGGAGCGAATCCCATATAGGCAAACTCCAAAAAAACTGAGAACATCGATCAAGTCGGCAACTGTAGGATAATTAGAGAGGGGAATCTCTATACTAAAGTAAACGCGTTTGTGAACAATTAATTAACAATCGTACCGTGGATCAAAAACTCGCAGTAATACGTTGCCAGTAATACCCCTGGCTGCTATTACAAGTTTTATCGCTTGTTCATCGTTAATAAGCTACACCGGGAGTCTCAATAGAGGGTTGTTCAATGGAAAATCGAGGACTCGTCGGGGCGGACTTATCGAATTACATAATTTTTTAAATAAATGCATTCGCCAAAACAACCGTATTGCTTGTGGTTTCTTCTCCCTCTTTTCTTTCTTTTTCTTCTGGTACTTTTGTATTGACGAAAACGGTGAAGCAAAATTATCGGATAATTAATTGTATTTTATTTACTAAAACGGTAAAATAAAATAATCACGTGGTCCGACTTATTGACATTGACTATGTGATAAAAGAATTTGTATGCTATTTACTATATATAATACATAGATGCTATTTATATAAATTTTAACATTACATATAATTATTAATTTCGCTGTTCTCATTTCCGACTCGCTTTATGACTTTTCTTTTTTTGCTTCTTTTTCTGCGTTTCACCTGACCCTCGTCGTGGAACTTTCTTCTTCTTTTTGCGTTTAGCCTCGTGGAACACCCACGCAGATTCGACCACACTCAATACGATAACCGTATTGGCGGTATGTGCTTCATCTATTTTCGAATACGCTCTTTTGACCATTTTAGCCGTGTGTCCATCCGGGCACCATATATGCAATATTTGCTTCCATACCCGGTCGCCGATAATATTTCTAGTCGATGAATTAATCCCTGAGAGTTTCTTCTTCAACAGCGCGCGTGCATCTTGGGATGTGTATCTCCTTTTATGAGCGTAGGCACGTGTCACCGATATGCCAATGGTTACAGGGATTTTATGGCGTAATTTGACCAAATAATCTGTCATGGGTTGATTAGAAAAGCGATATCGTACTTCCATTTCCGTTTTAGATAGTTCCGCTCCGAGTATTCGCTCCATTATCTCGCACGAAAATACTTCAGATAGCATACTAGTTCCCCCTGCATTTGGTAATGTTAACATCTTTGCTGCACCTTTGCTTAATTTAATATCTTTAAAGGTTTTTTCGTGAGCATTTACGTTCAGTTTGATCAAGCCTCCATACGATTTTTCGGTTAATCCCAATAATAAATTCAAGAGATCATGGGATGTTGTGTGAACAGTGATGTCGCTAAATGGCACAAACAGGTGGGAATTGTTGTCCGATAGATTTTCTGAATTCAGGAATTCCTCCTTCAAATTGCGGGATTTGACCATGGAGCGTCGTAGGGGATCGGTAATCGGATAGTGACCCACTAACCGGCTGCCCGTAGCCGCCATAATGGAGGGAATACTGATTTGCAAGCTCCGAGGAGGTGCGCCGCCAACCGGAGAAAAAACGACATGGGGAGTACTTGTTGGTTGGCGGTAAACAAAGAGCAGTGGTCATGGCAGAAGTGCGGACACGAGTATTGTTGACGGTAGAAGTGTTGGAAGTCGTGTTTTTTACAGACATGGTTTCTTTTGTGTGTGGTTGAAGAAGAATGGATGTTGAATTTGTATTTGTCTCGATTGAACGAATTAAGCTAAGCTGTTGCAGTCGATAGGACAGGACAAGTGTTAAGCTTATAATGGAGAAAACTTGAATATTGCGAATTTGACCTCTTATATCTGACACGCCCGCAGAAATCTTATTTCCTCCGCAGTAATGGGTATCATGATGAGTCATAGTGCGCAGTACCACTGAGCGAAGCGAATGATATAATGGTGATTACACAGCATCAAATTGTAACTCCGGTTTAATTAAAGTAATAACGGGTAGAATTGCTTTTGGTTACTGCGGACAAAGTAAAAGTAGGGAAAAAAGGTGGAAAGAAGATGACATCGAATGCATCGATTTTAATCAAGCTTTTCGAAAACAAATAGTTGATGTCAGTGTGTCCTAATAATTCAGCAAATCAACTTCATTTAAAAGCCTGTTTAAACCATTCATAAACTGTCAAGTATAAAAATTTATAATACAATATTTCGAGTGTTCCGATGAAACAGACTGGGTAAACACCCCAATAAGGCATAACATAAATAAACAAGTTTACCAAAAACTTAAATCGTTATTTTAATAAAGTATGCACCACGCACGTGTACAATATATTTATCGTTAATTCATATACAATCTAATAAAAGATTGCCTATAATAGAAAAGTAAACATACATATAGATGCAGGGAGGCTTATAATCAATTGATGAGAAAATGGCTTATAATCTAATTGACGAGAAAATGGCTTAAGCTTATTTGTCAATACATATAAAAAATCTTAATAAACATAAACTTATTCGCTCCCGTTAATCAATATGCAAGGCTTCGAAATAGTCGCCTCACTTTATAAAGCTCCTCATTGTATATTGACGCATGTATAGGTTGCTTACCATCATCGATTATCGAAAGATGAAAATCAATAACAAAAATACGTTCTCCTGTTGGGTTGAATTCATCTACGCCAACAATTATGTTGTCTGGGCGAATATCGTTGTGGAGCACCCCAAGACGGTGAATGGCACGGACAGCTCGTATCGCATCCTCTTCGTGCCGACGTTGAAGGGAAGATGCACGCTTGATGTAATTGGTACACACAACATACATTTCTCCGTCCAGTGAAAGTCCGTGATGAACGAGTGAAGGAATATATACGCCTATTATGAACATCAAAAATACTCTAAATGAGCTGCTGCAAAACGGCATTAAACAATTAATGTAGACAAGATATTACCTTGTAGATTCTGAAGTTTTTGGTATACGCTCACTTCATGTTTAAGATACTCTGTTCGTAGAATGTCGCCCGTTGGATGATATTTTAGAGCAATCTCCCTGCCGCGATAAAACACTCTGTAAATAATGCCATTTGCGCCTCGGCCCGCTTCTTGTTTGTGCCACAACATTTCTTTCCAGATGATAGCGTCTCTTGCTGGGCTGACAACAGGCCCTTTTTCTGCATCAACTTGCTCAAGAGATGAAGTCGATTCGAAACTGACAGAATCGTCTGTGATTGGCATTGGAAGAGACACTGGGAAATCCTCACTATATTATTATTATCCGATTTAAATATTAATATCTAATGTATTAATAATCGATATTTAAAATCACGTGCTCTTTATTTCTCACCTGCTGTCAGGGGTGATCATGGACGATAGGCATACGTTATCCGTACTTGCCAGTTGGAAAATGTAATACAATGCTTGAATTAACGTGGGTACGCGATTGGTGCGCATTTGCACGTCTGAAACCAGGAGATGCGATGGATCAGACTCGGAACGCTTCAAAAACCAAGTTCTTTCATAAGTAGTTAGAACACCATAGCGGAGCCTCTTTTCGACCATGTAATCGTAAACGAGATCGATGTGGGTTTTGAGATCGCCAACATTATTTTGGTACTCATGAACGATGTTGGACCCGTGTTTGCATTGCGTATTGAGCTGAATTTGCGTTCTCAGTGCAATGAACGTAATCAATTCCCCAGTAGCATTTGAGCGCAATTGCCAATCGACCCGGTTGATGGGTGCGGTAGGATTTACTCGAGATATCCATGAGGTGTATCGGAATTCAGGAAGATTGGCGATAATTTTCAAAACAATGTCTTCCATAGCGTCTGCTAGATTTCCTTTGGCGGCAATAAAGATTTGTGGAGGGACTACGGGCCATCTAAAGTCATAATCGGCAATTACGGTTGTGTTTCTAGCTTCTTGCATAAAAGAAGACCATTGGGACACGGTTGATGGCGATTGCACTTTTCCGTAATTATAGCATTCATAGACGTAATTTGGGACGTAAATCGCTGGCGGTAGAGCAATCTGATGGATACAATTTGCATTGTAAAAAGAGCGTTGGATTGTTGTTTGCATGGTACCAAATGTTTCGCTAGCGAGTGAATTTGAAATTTCGTTTGATATTCCAACCATGAGCAGAAAATGTATTTTTTTCCGGAGATGTGGCATTACGCTGGAAGGTGTGGTCATTTTAAAGAGTTTAGAGGCGCTATTGATGTATGTTTTTGTTACCGTCTGATGTAGGCCTTTTGGGTATAACGACCAAAATTTTTAATATTTTAATTATTGCATAGAATGACAGTCAATTTCAAAAATACGTCTACCATTTTGAGCAGTTAGTGGGAAAGTCCACATTCGAATAACGTTTGTGCAAGCATAAACAATGACATTCGATATAGGAACTGTGATCGATCGTCACATGGCGTAATTGAATTGACAAACGGGAGTTTTTTTATATCTCCGATAACATTATAATCATGTATTAGACCTGTGTATCAACACTTCTACAATTCTTTGAAAGTAATACGCAACTGAGAAATTTGGTCGCTTCTTCAACAAAAAAAAAAAGGTACGATACTACAATTTGTAGTGAGCATTCCAATGTGATCTGCATCGTCAGCATGTTTGTAAGACAAATTCATCATGAATGGTAAATTAAAACGCATAATCCGATAAGGCAAGAGTGGTAGATTGAACAACACAAGCCACAAAACAAACAAGGGGACAATGGAGCGGCCGCATACCTGTTTAGGCTATATTACCTCCTTCATATCCAAAAGAGCAATGTATGACATGCATTTTCATTATTAACTTGTATGAATTAAATTTACCACTAACGATCTCTACGTCCACTCAAGTGGTTTCTGGTGCTTGACATGGTAAAATGAATGCATAGGACTTTTAAAATTGGGACATATTCATGGACGTAAACAAGAGCGCTCCAGTTGACCGGATACGACCAAAAAAGCAAGATTTTTGTCATTGAACTTGGATATTCCACCATTCATCTCTTGTTACCCTTATTTTGGTATATGTTCACTCAAGCGTTTTCCGGAATTGAAATAGTGGAATGAATGCCAAGCCAAACTTTGACATCGAAAAACAATCGGTTGGCTCTCTCGTCCAACCTGCGATAGACTTTTTTGCCCCAAAAAGTGCGGAACGTGGGTTGTGAGTACTTTTGTCCGCTGTCACTGTCTATTAACACCTTTATTCGAAGCGATTCCGGACTTGCAGAATTGAATTATCTTTGAATGAGAAACATGTTGTTATCAGTGGGTATAAACAAATAGGTCCAGTAAACCGGTTCGTATCCAAAGGAGGGGAATATGGGCAACTTATCCACTAATGACTACTTTTGCTAATACCCTTGCTTCGGTGCCTGTTTTTTTTTTTTTTTTTTTGGTTCCAACCCACTCGTATGTTTTGTCTTACTATACGAAATGACTTGAATGGATTTATCAATAAAAAAGTTAGAGCCATCTGGTGATACAATTTCGTCAATGTTATTTTACTCGGGTTGATTCTACGGAAAGATAAGTAGAATGCCTTTACTAGAGTTGCACTACGTATGTATGTGCTTTTGTAATGCAATTTACGAGGTTCCATATCTCTAGAATAAGCAAAACCGTACATTACTACCGAATATGTTGATATTGTCTTAGCATTGTTCTCCCCTAGTATTAGCTTTCTACTTTACTTCCGAGTCTTGTATTATTGATATCTGCTATCCTTCAAAACAATGCCTTTCGCTTAGCATTTATTACTAGGGACACTCCTTTCGATAAATATAAATTTGATATTAACTTTGTAACGTACGTCGAGGTTAATTCGAATAGTAAAACTTAAAGAAAATAAAAGACAGCTCAAATTAAAACTCGAGAAAGACTGTGTCTGCTATTATGTTAACGTAATTTAGACATATCGATTATGTATCAGTTTCTTTCCTGGAAGAATTATGGTAGTAATAATAGAACAACAATTATGATGTCGTGACAGATGGTGATAAATGGGATATTCTGGGGACTATGAAATTATTATCCAACAAGCAAGACATCAACATCACGGAATGACATTTCTATTATACTACATAATCTCAAAAAGCTAACCCCGGCAGTTCTCAATTGTGTATCAGTCTGAGCAACAGAGTTTTTTCATCAGCGCGAGTTTTCTTCCTAGATATCAAATTAGTATTACCTATTCCTCCATCCATGGCCAATTACAGGCGTCTTGTTCCGGCTTGGCCAGCAGGAGCTTTTAAAGAGCAACCAAATTTTCAAAGATTTATTGCTTATATATGGAATGACCTGTAAAATAATATGGACACTCTGAGCAATCATTTATTCTTCTTGAACAGCTTTGGTGCTTTAAATATAAGGAACAACATAGTTTTATAATAATAAGGGTAGAGCTAACCCTACATCGTTTGGTCTATCAAAGCACGGCACTACCAAAGATTCTAGGGTTATTTGAGTGGGTCAGGTTACAAGATGCCTTTCCTTGCTTAGTTTCTCAGCCTCACACGTTCTCTTCCTGATCAACAAAACGAACGATTTGTCAGACGCTTCGGTAAACAGCACGAATTCTACTCTGTATTGTCATGCCCACGCTTGATGGCTACGCGTTCGAAGAGACGACCTGCGGAAATGTTGACTTAAAGACGACCTAGTTGATTGATTCACAAAAATCCCAATTTGACGACCAGATCACAAGAACAAATGTTGTAGCAATTGGAACGTTTGGTTTAAAAATTGAAACATTGCATTATATGTCAACATACTGTAGGTGAAACTTCCAGAATACTTCCACATTCCGGTAACACCTTCGATAGATTTTTGACAGACTCAGAGCCTATTGTATATCCTCTCCCTCGCAACGCATCCCAGCTCCGTCATTGGTTTCTGGGTTCTACCCATGCAGGCTGCTCGCGTTTTTCTAGTGGACGTTCGGCACGAGACGCCTTCTGATTTCTGGAAAGAGATTTGAGCTTCGGAGTGTCCGTCTGACCATGAGAAATAAGTCGGCCTTGGTAAAACAGCCGAATAATGACATGGATATGTCAAGGTTAAAATATGTTATAACGTTGTTATGTGTTTTAACGTACGGTTCCATCAACACGCTTCGGCTGCCAGATAAAGGACTTGAATTAATCAAATGCGACGACCGAAATAATGCTTCTTATATTCCTCATCACTGCGCTCGGCCAGTACTGTAGCTTCACATTATCTATCCTCTAATTCGATCTCATCCCATAGCTTTGGTGACATGTTATGTCAGCAAAGTCTACTCAGTAACCCTGAAGGACAAAACAGAAGACTCAAATACAGTTTTGGACGGGTTTGTATCCCAAATATTACACACGTTCAAAATGCGAACTCGGGTCGACATCCTTTACAAATCTCATTATACATTTCCCGTCAGACAGCGCACAATCGGTAAAATCGTTGCTTCTTTTTTCTTTTAGTTTTCATTCTTTTGACATAATCTTCTTTCAAGTTAGATGTTGATGATTTCAATATCTTCGCCAAGGTTGGTACGATTACTCCTCTCATTATATTTTCCTCTATAGGGAATTAGTGTCAATAGTTCTCTGTGAATGTTGTGAGATGCACGTCATATTTGCATAAAGATGTGCAGTTAATCGCTTTGGGAACTACAATATTTGGCTTTATAGACTAGCCATTTTAGTATCGAACATACATATGTGATTTTCGTACCCAAACTAGTGCTCTCCAGAATTAAACCGACTATTCGTGCATTCCCAAGCGAAAAAAATCAAATTTGTTACCTGCATATATCCGTTCTTCGGTGCCGCCAAAGGTTTTCACTTCGTTGGTTGACAAACACAAACAAACAGCAAAACGGCCCGAGGCTTGAATTCTTGTCGATGATGCATGTGCACGCAGTTCTGCAATATTAATATACCAACCACCGAAGTAAGAATCAAAAGTCACTAGGAATCTTCAGAATATTCTAGAATAACGAAACTTCTGGTAGCGCTATAAAGCGTGAGAATCGACTAAGCGGGTTTTTGGATGAGGTGCTAAGCCGCCTTAACAGACTTTACTTCAAATATCGGCCGCAGAGGTCTACACAGAGTAGCTAAAGTCCAAACGAATCGAAGGTATTAGAATACCTTGTACGCACATGTACATACCTTAATGGACAAGAAAAACTGAAGTATTGCGGGAGACTTTGAGAATGTTCCTAACCAAGAATGCAAATTCCCCCGAGAATGTTAGGGGACAATCAACAAATTGTAGGCGGTATAATGAAAGAGCAAGACCTGATATACTGACACACAAATTTAGTGTCGCGTCATGCAAACCAAATTATTGTTGATCATTGTCATTTAGGGTGTGGGAATAACTTTGATAAAAAATTTTCCGGTTTTAGGATTGATTCTAGTACTTTTAGGGATGTTGTGAAATGGAATTCACCAAACGAGGAAAAACTGCAGATGCGATGTTCTTTAGCAGGCGATTAAAATGAACAGTTAGAAAACTTCAAATTTCATGAAGGGGGAAACTGAAGAACTATTAGTCAGAAACCCAATTCTTTTTGACATTTATATTGACGATAATTTCCCAATGTATTTACCGGACTTGTCAATCATCACGAGAGGCAAGCATAACTCTCGAAGCTTATTCTTTACCAGACATACGGTTCAATCTAATGTCATTCCTCTTTAGGAAAAAGAAGTGCTCTGGATTATTTCTTACATGCTTAGTGATATTATCGTCTCGTATAGAGTGCGACTTTATTGTCACACTACACCAAAGCTAGATGGTATTATTATCCATCTCGGAACACTTTCCCCCTTGCCCGCCCCAATTTTTGAAGATCCTTAGACTCTATGAGAACTTTATGGTATGTTCGACTGTTGGAATTAAGTTCTTATTGATGTTCTCATTTGGCTTTCTGTATGCAGGACACAAACCTTGATTCATCGCAGAAAGAACATAAACCGCAAATGTGACATTTGGGGGCGATGTCAGCCTTTCCGTATGGACTTGTATCCAAAGACTCGTAGAGTTGATTGCATCTTGCGTCCGACATATAGATACAAGCATCTGCCTCTGACGAAACTTTTGGTTTCCCACTTTTGGGTTCGCTGGCAACATTCCCCTTAATCTTGTTCGGAGAGTCCTCTCATATATCAGGTTTTTGTCTTGTCACATTACATCTCAAAATGTTATTTTTTTCGACAAAGGAAAAAGGAATGTATCTACACATACACCACACATATTCCTGATCACAAATTTCAGGTGATCGAATATGCGTTGCATGGTAGATTACAAAGCAAATCAGGTTTCAAACATCTGCTATCTCGAAATTAGAATGTGTGACTCACCGATGGAATACAAAGAGGAGACTAGAATGATGGATGATTATGAAGTGGAGGAGCGTTTGAGTTAAGGTCTGGCTTGGCTTGGCTATTACTACGGCTACCCCGGACAAATCGTTAAGACTGCGGAACAAGAAATGAAAATAAGGATGATTCCTCTGTTGAACATACATTTGTATGATAACAATAAATAACCTTATAGTGAAACTTGTTAACTAAATAGGAGACGAGTTTATAGCCGAACGAGGTGATTGGTTATGTGACCATGTTTGGTGTTGAATGAAAACTTGTTATTATCGGTTAATTATGATTGTTGACTAATAAGAAAATACCTCTGTTCAGGTTAGGGTGTATTAGGGTGTATTAACAGTGAGATTTCGATAACAATTATCCAGAAATATTATGAACGCACATATAAATAACCCATTATACAATCATATGCAACATATATTGTAATAGTTTCATCTCCATTTGAATAAGATCTTCGCTTTCCTCTATCAGACAAGTATATTAATATCACATATTTATCTAACAGCATTAAAATATATTCCGCTTCTCACTATTTTTGTTAGTTTGTCTTCGTCAGCCACATTGAATATTCTCCTCAACTCTTTGTGTATGTGTATTCTTGTCATCACTGCATATATACTGCGAGACTCTTGTTATACAAAGTAGATGAATGTGCGCAAAAGCATGCAAGTCATGTGATTGGCTTGTTTATGATTATTATTCACGCTCTTATCGATCTTAGCATATACTGAGGAGAGGGGTCCAGTTTCAAGCAATTTCTAGAGACGGAAAGATGTTCATTCTCTCCATTATAATTACTAGACTGTTCTTACTTCGCTTTGTACTACTGGAAACTGACGGGAAAATTTTTTATCACAAAAGTAAAAAAATATACAAGCCCATTTGTAATTTAGTAATTCCTGAGCAGAAACAGGTTTCCTGTGACAACTCGCAATTATCACCCAACCTCCACTTGACCAAATCTGTACACATCACAGGCAAATTCGAGTCGAAATAAATGAAATAAATGGCGTCCCATCAACTTTTACATCCTGCTCATGCATAGTCACCGCATTTTTACTGCTCCTTGCTCTGCCTCCGTCTCTCTTCCTACTTTTTATCATAAAACAACATCCTAACACACAGACGACGTGCAGGCAAATATTGCTACTCATATCATCACCATTTAATATACATTGCGAATATTAACACAACTTCTGAGGTAAGTTAAGTACTATGTACACAACATAAAAAACACCAACGGTATTATCGTTTATATTACAATAATATCCCTACTACCTACACACCTCTACTTTGTTAATTCAAAAACCAATCCTTCTTGCCCGGTCTCGTGCCGAGTATAGAATACTTCCTGCACATCCCATGCTTAATTCTTAATTCTCTCGCATTTAACATTAGATCTGCTTCCATTAGTAGAGGTTGTATGTAAAGCATATTAATAGTAAAATAGCTCAATATTTGAGCTATAAAACGAGTAATAATACCCCCCCAAAGCACTTAATATCACTAACGGCACACTTTCATTCTTTACAAAACGGCAGCAGGCCTGCACTGTCATACTCACAATCTCCAATACACATTCCCTCACTTCACCCTCTCTCTATCCACATCAACACTGGCAGTAATACGACTGACGATTACGACGGAGATATCAGAGAGTAAGACGACACGATCTTTTCCTTCGTAGCGGGACATATCGAATAGCTATCTATTCGAATATTCGAACATTATTATTATTGCTACCATTATCACAAAAAGACATTTAAAAGCCACAAGTTAATCGACGTAAAGCGTACGAACTCGACCAAGCTGCAATAATAATGTCGGTCAGGCAGCAAAGTATCCCAGCTGCATTTGAAATACGCTTCACGGATGCTGTAAGTATCATATCACAATGTTGTAAAGTGACAGATTAATCAATATACGAATTTTGAATGATTATTCAGATGGCGCTAACAACTTTAGCGTAGCGTCAGATCTTTTATTCTAGTTTCCCCCGGTATAAAGATCAATCGAAACAACCGCACATTATATTTACAACTCATCCTTTACGTTATATTCTTTCGTAATAGTCGGTAGAGGTACACGAAATAGCGCATGATCCAATTCCAGAACCATTCAAGAAACGTGATAAAATACCGCGTAATTCGGGATCTTTCGTTTCGCCCGAGCGACTATCGGGTGCGGACGCACAGTCTCAGCCAACAACACAAAAATGGAGCAAGCGTCATTTTGGTGAGAAGCCTATAAATACTCCTCAGAAAAACGGCATCTTCCCTGGACAAAAGGGACGACAAAATGTCATAAACAGAAAATTCAATGACAACAATTCTGTCGATGAGAATACAGTGATAACGGACGCTCAGAAAGAAAAATTATCGCACATTTCAACCCCGAAGCGCCTATCACGTTCTAAGCGCACCCATTCATCTAGCGAGTCACTTTCCGACCATCAAGTTGTTCCGAATAACAAAATACCAAAACGTAAGAGCAACACATCTACAAAAGCCATGTCAAAAACACAACCTTTATCGTCACCGCGAAGATATTCATCAGATTCAAAACTCCGACCAACTTCTGGGCTCTCAACACCTCCAACAACACCTCCTCCAACACCCCCCAATAACGCCACCGTGCCTGATAACCGTACATCCATTGACACTAGTGCACCAAGTACACCACCATCATTTTTACCAACACCAAAACCACGACTCAACCTTTCTACCTCTCCACCAATAATCACACCATTCTCGGTCGAATTATCGGAATCACCCGTCGAAGAATATCCACCACCGTCGATAACGCCGACGATTCCCCATGATGAAGTCATAATACCAACAGTTGCGAAGAAGCTCCGCAAGACCCGCCAATACAGCGAAACCGGATACACAGACGTCACGGATCAAGTAGAAAACCTCTTTAGTAACCCATCTTCCCCTCGACCAAATGCACGCCGCCAAGGATCCAGTCCGACGACACGAAGACGGCCGAATAGCAGATACAAGTCTGGATCCGGTCGACAAAGTTCGTACGAGGTTAGAACAGATATACACCGAGTCCCTTACAATAATCACGGGCGTGACCAAGAGTATGAGAAGGCAGAGGATAATGTAAGTTTTACCATGTATAAGCCAGTCGATAATGAAAAAGTAGTAGATGAAAGCGATAGTGAAGCCAATAGGCTCCGAAAGGGGCGAAGGGCTAGGAGGGAAGAATGGGTTATGGTTGTCAGGGATGAAGATGAAGAGAGTGCTGAGCAAACAAGTCAAACCGATATGGTGGGTTGCTGGATTTTAGTATTACAGTTCATCATTTTCGTATATTACTTTCATTGGGATACTAGAGGCCCAATGGGTAAGTTTTAACATGCTAAGAATTTCTAATTGTGCCTTCACACATAACAATTCTTTTGTTTTGTTTCGTTAGTATGATACTCCAGCATCAACCGAGTTGCCTGGAACAGGTACATCAAATGGCAATGAGAAGGACGTGAATGCTGATATGGTACGCATATATGTTCTATTACGTCCAATTCTTATGGTGGAATACGCTAACAGTCGTCCCGTTCATCTTTCTACTACATAGGGATCACGGACAAACGCATATCCGTTTTTGCAACAAGGAAACCCCAAGATTGTCATACACCCTGATAACGTCAATCAACGCCCATACACGCTCGAATTGGAGAAAACACTTACTCACGCTTCGATTGGAGACAAGAGAGGCAAAAAGGACAAGAAGAATAAGAAGAATAAGAAACAAGAAAAGGGCAATGGGATTACCGATGAGAACGAAGACGAACTTGTCAAACAGTCCAAGTGTTGCTGTGTTATTTGCTGAGATTTTTTTTTTTTTTTTGGAATTTGTGTTTTTGGGGATATTGGGGATATTAGGGTTTATTGGGAGATCCGGTTCATCATATACTGGTACTATGCGAGAAAATGTTATTATTTTTTTATCGGCTAGCCTTTGTCAAATAGTGTGATATATTGGTCCGGACAATTCTGTTCATTTTCTCATGTAAAACATTGTAGTTTGGGTGAAGTCTACTGTCAATTTCACACACAAATACCTTTTAACCCTCCCAACCCTCAGGAAGGGAATGGACTTTGTGTCCGAACGAACATTGTTCTCTTTTTATTTTTTTTGTTAGTTTTTTTGTATTGTTATTGTTATCATGAAAAGAAAAGACATTTGTAGGATAGAACAATTCGATTCTGTTTGTAAATCATCCGAACATTGCTGGTTATTTTTCTATTTTTGAATTAGAAATGTAGATGGCAATGAATTTATATCGAAAAAAAAACAGCCCCCACGCTTGTTTTATATCTATTCGTGTTTCTAGCTTTACGCCTAGAAATTTAACAGGAAAAAGAAACCATAGGCACTTTGATATGTTTTTTTGATATACTATATAACAAATATTTAAAGTCTCGGCTCTCTGAATGAGAAAACACACAAAAAGTGTTGCATCGAACGGCAATCTCCTATACTGCTAGAAAGATACGATTGTTATACTCACCTGGTGTGAATAATACCATTTGTGATGTCTGTATTCCATTGCATCGGTGGTATCCGTATTAACATGTCCGTTCAAAGTGTCCGCAATGGCACTCATAATTTAAAATCATTATGTTCACTAAAAGTCGCTTTTCTGGAAAAATCACCGAACATCGATAAAGTTATCGGGTGACAAGTCTGATATGTGCGGATGACATTTGGTGCGAAAAAAAAAAAGAGTTTGCTTTTGAAGTTCTGTGCCACAAGCTTAATAAATAGATGGCAAGTCCCAATTATGCAGGCGTATAGGGTCCCCCTTTTTGTTAACCTTCTTTGGTTGGACGCATGTCGGGAAAGACATTTTTAACCGTTGATTGAATGCCCAATCAAGCTGATCACCAGGTCCTGTATAATATTAATATTTGAGTCGATCCCTTTTAAATTTAGTTGAGATTTCCTTACTATTCAGACTAGCAATTAGTTAGACTCGCATTTGACTTGTAGAATCTAACCACGGGCACGTAAACAAGTCACAAATTCTTGTCAACGTGAACACACAGAGACTCTGACATAGCGAATTTTTTATTGTCTATCTCAATGTACTGAGAGTTGCTGTAAAATCGCTGGTTGTTGTTATTATTATAAATAGTCTATATAACTGCTTTACAATTTAATAACCTTGTACACAACTTATCGACTACTTCTTCAGTGTCCTCTGTTTCTCAGCATGTTCCACTATCTTCTTTTCAATAAACATACCCTGAGAGTAATGCAATTTTGGATCACTTAATATTTCCATCGCAGACAAAGACCAGCCAAAACTAGCATGCGAAACATACCTTGCGCTTTCTGACACTCTCCATATATTTTTTTGCCAAGTTCTCTCGGTCTGACTTCTCTCCCAAGTCCTCTAACTCTTCTTCCGTAGTAGGAACCCAGAATGGATCTTCGTCCAACATTTCAAAACTACAGGACAAGTTATTAATAGTGATTCCTATGAAATCAATGAACCAACTAATTCATCGTTACCAACTCACCCGCTGAATATTAGTTGTGGACTAGCAACGCCCGAGGTCTTTTTTCTCATCTCTGTTTGGAAATAAAGAGAATATCGTATTCTACTGCAATGTTATCATAACAAGTATTACTTATTCCACATTACCTTCTGCAAATCCAAAGCTCTCTACCACAGGCAAAAGAGCATGGATCGAAAAGAATGATGTCCCTTCTTTGAGCTCTTCAGAAACAATTTTGCCTTTTCGACGAGCAATTACTGCATATACCTTCCCAAGCACGTCAGCTAACGATAATTAAAAGAATAATGAGCACAGTACTTTCTTTCTACGGAAAACCAACAATCGAATCACTTATAACTCGGCCATTCGCATATATTAGAAACTACCCACTTACTTGTTGTCTGTATGTCACATGAATACATGGCACGCATCAGCCTAGGAGACCATTCAAGGAAAGCCTGTCGACATGCATCTCTCATCGTCGTCATAATCTGTCCAGCTAGCTGCGACCTTACTGTTAAACGAATTCAATCATGAGCTCACCATACAGCGAGTAAATGAGCACCATGCTACATTTTCAAACTGTACCATCTGCATTGTTTTCATCGACATTTACTGTAAAATCATCAACGAAATACACAACCCCCATCATTGGCTCTCCACACAACGGACCACTCTTGGTAACCATTTGAAAGCCAGTATGGACGCTTTCATCAAAAGATCTTAGACTCAATGTTGTATTCTGACTGTCATCCGCTACCAGGTTCTCGGCATCTAAAGCCGCTTGCACATTACGACGCCAGCTGATTTCGATTGGCATAATAGTTATGGACAAGGTCTCGATCGAAAGACAAACAAAAAAGCTCATTCTTCTTTAGAAAAGGATACGATCTTCTAGTATAATTTGATACTCGGTTCACAAGTATATTGGCACCAACGCGCTTTGGTCCGAATGCCCAAATCCTAACGCCATATATAATCCGATCGAATAATGTTCAATAAACATTGAAAAATATGATAACATGTATAGTATTTCATTATTCACCTGTCAACAACTCCTTTCCATAGGTCGTTATCCCCAGCCTTATCAAACTCCTTTTCCAACAACTCGAAAAACTCATCCGCATTTAACGATTTCTGGCCCTTAACAGCAACTCCCTTCAAGGCCTCATCCATATCCTCGTTATCATTCTTACCAGTTTTCTTATGCTGTTGTTCCTCTACCATGGATTTTATTGTAAGTACATGCTGGTCAAGAAATTCCATTATGTTTGTTGGTAATGGAACGGCACGTATCTTGAGCGTGCATTGTTTACTGGTAGTAGACATTGTAATCTGTCCTCGAGGAGTCAAAGGATCTTTTAAAGGAGTTGAATCTGCAAACGATGGGATAGCAAAAAGTTTGCGTATAAATATATAAATTTATATGTTTGTAATTATAATATTTTTATAAATAATCCGTAAGTACCTGCAACAGGCGCAATAGTCTCTCTAAATGGGACAATTGGTGACGATACTTGGATTTCAATCTTGGCAAATCGTTCTCGAAGATCTCTAAGACACCTCTTATAGAACAAGTTATTACGTTAGCCAGAAATAATCACTGAACTGCGCATAGGCCAATCATAACTATATACCTCAAGGTGTACTTCGCCAGCGGCAAAGATGACATGCTCTCCAGTCTCTTGTATGAGTACCTCGACACACGAATCAGCTTGGTTTAGTAAACGTAGTCCTTCAATAAGCTTTGACATCTCGGCTATTTCAATGTGATAAATAATAAATCGCGTTCAAACAGCAAAAACCAAGTAGTAAGTAAAAGAATTTGTATCGAGCGTCCCAATGCCGTCACATAATTATCTTACATACATGGATCAGCTGGCTCAAGCGCAACACGAACTATAGGCGCAGTCTATTTTGATAACAGTAAGCGTTAGTTAATTCACAAAGCTCCACAAATATATTCCACCATTCGAGTATGAAAACTCGATTACGTACCTTCAAACCAATCCCAACAAAATTATGACATTTCTTTGTGCTACTTATTGTTCCATTCTTCAACAAATGTCCTTCTAATCCACCAATACCAAATACATTCCCTGCCGAAACTTCTTGTAAGCTTTCAAGCTCCCGACCCATCATCAGATACAGACTCTCCACAGTTATTTCAGAGGAATATCTGTCGGGATATGCAGGATCAAATTTTGGGCCGAGTACGTATAGTTTTTGACCTACACGTATCTTCCCCGAATATAATCTGGCAAATCCAATAAATGCCACTTTCGGAGAGTCTTCTTTCCCATCCGTTTCGTCATCTTCCGTAACACCGTCTGACTCTGCTGTCCTTTTAATATCACTTTCTTCAGTCTTGGTTGTTTTCGTGACGTCGCTATTCGCTACATCGTTGTCTCCTTCTGTAACAGAATTAGTCTCTGCTAATCTTCTCTCTCTCCGTATTCTTGCATTTTCTCTCAATTCTTCGGCTGTAAATTGCCTCCTTCTATTCTCGGGCAATAATGCCGATGGAACGGCAAACATTTTTGATACAAATGCAACGACTGGGGCGGAATCACTTGTATCGCACGAGTATAGTTTGCTTTCAACGTCATCTTTGGGCGTTTCGATTTTGTCACTGTGCGGGTATATCAATCGAGGAAGACGTATTGGTTGAGCTGCTTTTGGAGATGGGAGCTGTTCTACTACTGCGAGTATGAACGCAGAGTCAAGGGATAGTCGGATGTCAATAAAGTGAAAGATGTGGAAATTAAAACAATATCATGGAAAAAGGATATGTAGTACTGCTGGGGACAGAGGAAGCCATTGGCCGAATATTGTTGTCAATAATGATCGCGTGTCATTTGACCGCATATCTCGTGGCAGAACTTTTAGATTAAGCGCCTTTACTATTTTCTCGATCTTTTCGCGGTTGCTAAAATAAAAAGATTGACAAGTCAACGGACTAGTAACACAATGCGTGAAATTTAATCTCATACTCACTTGTTAAGTACTACTGCGTCGTAAACATTCCAAATATTTTCCAATACAAACTGCACAAACATGGGCTTCAATTGACGACCTCTCAAGTGTTTCTGCAACAAGATTCGTTTTGTCTTTGGCTCAAGATAATAATCACCCCAGAGCACTTTACGGAGCAGGCTCTCCTTGACATTTAACTTGGCAGCATAGATTCGGGCAAATTGTTCTACTCTTTGGTATATATTGGGGCAATATCATAAGTAAAGCTTCCATACACATAAGCATATCACGTCGATTGTATATTACCTGAATGCCCAGCCATCAATGGCACTGCAGAATATAACATTCCCTGCATCGGGTGCAAAATATATATTCGAATCATCTCGTTCTTCAAATAAATCTTCTGAAGCATCTTGAAGAGATTTGTTGCCATCCTTGTCCTCAGTCTAATAAAAATAGAATTCGTTTCAATATGTTAATACTAGTGCTAATAGAGATTAACGTCGCACTTTGCATAACAAAGTCAACACACCTGTGCAGCTTCCTGCCGCCTGCCCTCTTCCTCAAGCATAGCTCCAGCATAAAAAGTTCCCATAACTGCATTTACTTGCTCAAGTACTTTTATCAGATGAATATGAGCTTCCATTGGAGTAAGTTTTAATTCTGTAATCAAGCGATCAATTTTGTTGAGGACCAAGACTGGCCGAACATTCTCTATTAATGCTTGTCGGAGGACCGTGTGTGTCTTAATGGTGTCAAATCAATTAATAGTATTAGAAAAGGTTTTGGAATAAGGAATGTGTTATCATATAAATTTGGTCATAATAGATTCGGGAGAAATTGCCATCAGAGCGCAAGTTAGACGCGTATATCATTCAAATATACTCTGTACTCTCGCTATATGATGAGTAGCACACACAATCCTTCTCTCTAACGCTCTCCTGTTAACCACACCTGCGTACAAACGCCCTCAACCACATCAACTAGTATCAGGGCACCATCACACAGCCTTGAAGCTGTAAACACCTCGCTGGAAAAATCAACGTGTCCGGGGGAATCAATAAGATTTATGAGATATTCATCAGAACGTTCTTTAAGATTCGATAAAGTTTATTTTTGATTTTAAGGGAAATAAACAAGTAAATACAGATAGAGAGTAGAAAGAAATATATCATAAGAATTGAGTAAATATGATCAAAGGCAAATCGATGGTTAAAATTGTGATTAAAAAAAAAAGGAAGAGACAAGAACAATCTCACCTTCTGCGCCAATTCGTAAGACTTTAAAGTAGAGTGATATTCCGCTCGCTTCCATGGTTATCCCTCGTTCTTGCTCGTCTTCTCGGCTATCGAGATACCGTACTCTGCCAGCAAGTTTAGAGGAAATAATACCATTCGATGCGAGTAAGGAATCTGATAATGTGGTTTTGCCGTGATCAACATGTGCTAGTATGCAAATGTTTCGGATATTGTCTGTTTGAGACTGTAGCTTGACTAGTTGACTAATTGATACAGGCATGATTAAATGAAAAGATCGAACTGCGCAGAAGAAAATATTTATGGTGTTGCACAAAAGTGGGGTTTATATACTAATACCTGCGCAATGACGTAATTATAATTTTGAATGTCAAAAAAGCATGCGAGCAAAAAGATTCAGTCACTCTGACATTCCTGGAATAGGAGGATGGATTTCGGCATCAAGAATTAATAATTTCAAAACTCATAAATATCATTATAAACCCCCAGTTTTACAAAAGCTTTAGTTAGTGTGACGATACAGTCATACCTCTCGAGAAAATTAGCGACTGTTAGGAGGGTATGACCGCAGACAGTAATCTGTACATTGGTTTATACAAAATTTTCTTTATATCCGAAATCCCTTATAACCAAGATATGCCAAGATTAGACGTACTACTTTAAATATCACTGCAAAATACCAGTCAATACCAAGTATATATTTTTATGTCAGTTAACAATATACTAAAAGCACAAACACAATTCCGGCAGATAATGGCGCAAAGCACCAACTGCGCTATAGATCCTACAATTGTATTGTTCCAGCTTTCTAGCCGTATCAGCAAACATATTTCATCAATAAATATTGTCAACTCATCACTTACTTCGTTTTCATCCTACGACGTCAACTTTATCTTTTAACCCTTATTGCAATTATTTATACGAATTCATCAATGCCCCTTTCTGAGTTAATTCAGGCTTTAAGACACGAAGACATAGTGACGGCTACATAAATCCAGCGTGCGTTTAACGAGACGTAGTATTATTTAATAGTCTGATGTTAGATGAGCAAACAATTGAACGAATTCTAATTATGTACTCGTCAATCGATGAATGCTCTTTATTGAAACATAAAGTAATATTATTACTAATAAATGAATACAGATTCCGCCCATAAGAAGCATATTAGACAATTACGTACTGCGCCTATCAGAATATTACCGTCAATACATAGCAATCTATCTATCAAGTCTAGACAAGATTTTTACAATGCTTTGAAGAAAAGACCAACACATACAAACAATTATCTTGGTAAAAAAAAATCGCTCGTTGCTTGCTGTTTTCGTGACAAAAAACTCTGCTGCGTATTTCTTGTTAGCTATAATTGGAAATTTTGCCAATAAGTTTTCCAAAGCCAATAATAACTGTAAAGAAAATTCTTCTCTAGGATAATCATGTGTCACGACATTTTTCTTCATTCAACTCGATGTGTGATTACTTGCTTGTACTTTTAGCGGATAGTGCTGCTGCGTTTGTTAGTAATGACAAAGACAAAAAAGAGAATTTGTTCGTGTTGTGTTGAACGAAAATGAAACATTGTTATTATGTATGGCACCAATAAACGTCATGCCAAAAACTTGGAAAGGCTGAAACCCGAAAATCCTTTACACAAATATACCGAAAAAGGCTAGGCGTACGTAAATCTATGCACAAGTTACAAACATAAGATGAACGCTGTGTATGGTAAAACAGTATCAGATGTGCATGTAGTGAGGATAGCTTTAAGCGTTAACATTAATATTAACGCTAATTTAAAGGTTAATAGAATTGTTGTCTATATGAAGTAATCATCGAGATTATGTCGATTCCCATAGGCTATGTTTTTATCCCGTAAATTAAAATTAGCGAAATCTACTGCTTTCCTGTTATCTTGTTCCCTTATTGAGGCAAATCTCATATCATACATAAAAATTCACAATTCATTGTTCTCGAATTATCAAAATTACATAAAGATAAAAATAACAAATATTACACGGGCGTAAAAATATCCATATCAGTAATATTCTGTATAAGCCCAATCATGCTCGTAATACCCGGTCTAATCAGGTAACAGTAAGCAACAACTTGTCCTACAGTATCTGCAATTTCCAGATAACCATAAATACCCGTTCAATTTATTCAACAATCACTGTTCTTTCCCAATTATATTTTCTATACGTTCACTCTCTTTAATAACGACAGCTGGATTGAAGGAATAACGAACCCCTAGTAAAAAAAGAAAAGAAAAGAAGAAACCCCAATACAATCGAGGGCCTCCTTCATTAATCTATAACCCGAATTTCCATCCTCTTTCTTGCCATCATACACTTTCGAATCATTTGTTTATTCCTTCACATACTGTCAATAGTCCTATTACTCTTACTCTCTTTCGTAAAAACTAGCCATTCCAATATACATTTACAAAAAATGAAGCTCTCCGGTCTTTTCGTTCCATTCCTTGTCGTCGCTACTCAGGTAAACTAACTTATCTGTATCAAATCAATGCGTTCTTAATCCTTGATAACAAAAAACCGCTTAACAAATTTCTTTTGAATGCTCAGCTCGCCCTCGTACTAGCTGATGATCCAGAAAATGGCGTAGCTCTAGTTCCAGGTGCCTTTGGTGTATGGTCCGATTGCAGCACCTCACCAACAAAATATATAAGTATGTCTGTTACGTTTACTTAAAAGTTTAATTAGTTATCTGCATATCTCATACTCATTAACACTCTCACATACCTACCTACCATAGGCTATGCGTTAAGAGTCATCGATCAACCTCCCCCAGGCTTAGCACCAAAACCTAATTTTGGTAAAACAGTCAAGGGCTCGAACCCCGATCCCAAAACGTCTGCACAACTCAGTAATGTTCTCTTGACTTACCAAATGACTCAGAAGGATCTTAATAATCTCCTCAGTCCAGATCAAACTGCCGATTATCAAATCATACCATCGATGTCATGTCAGGACAAGCCGGTTCGAAAGTGTGATCGTGACACCGGTAAAGACCTGTTGAATGACAACGTGATCCAGTGCCTCGCTGTTATCAATCCCACTCCCAAAGATGTGTTTATGAATTTGAGCATATCCTTCACTACAAGTGTATTTGGTCCAAAGGCATTTACTAGCCCCGATGTTAATACTACTGGTTCAACCACGACAGGTGGTTCTAATAGCACTAATCTTCCGGCCGATTCTCCTCCTAGTTCGAACACAACAACGCCCCCTCCTGCTAGCTCCCAGAGCAATAATGCAATGGGAAGAATGGGAAGAGAACTACAAGGCTGGGGGGTTGTTATTGCGGCCATAATTGGATTGATTGGATTGGTTGGCGGGATTTAGAAGTAAACTTTTTTTACATCCATATATGGGCAAGAAGGTTAATTATTTTAGACCAATTGTAGAACAGGATTCTATATAGCTAGTCTAAAAAGGAATTTTTCAATCTAAAATTCTTGTTTCTGTGTTTTATAATCGGGAAGTATCGTCCTGTGGTAAATAATGTAATTTCTCTATTGTATATTTATTATTAAATATGTACTTACCCGAATAAACAAACTATCGCTACATAATATGTGTGACATTCGAAGGGGGCTGGCGCATAGAAGGCAAAACAGTAAAAATGCACAAATCATTTTGCATCATATCATGACTATAATACAGGTCAAACCTGTTTAAATCGGCGGACCTGGTTTGCCGATTCTTGGCCGGTTTAGCTAAGGACTGGTTCAAAAAATTGTTCAACTAGAGAAAGTTTCTAATTAATGAAAGTTTGGTGTAGTCTTGAGGCGGCCGGTTAAGCCCGAGACCGGTTTAATCAGCGCCGGTTTAAACAGGTTTGACCTGTACCTCCGTTTTATTATCCAAATTCGACAGACACGTATAGAGATGGAGACTGACAAAAATTTATTGGCCAGCCTTGGCTGATACGAAATTTTTGCCTTCAGTCGGTCATTCCAATTTACTATTACCTCAGTAACATATGCATATATATTTTATTAATTCACATCAACTCTTCATGCTCTTGAGCAATATCAGTAGTCCATCTGACAGATTAAGATGGTAAAAACAAGGAAAACCAATTATCACGCCAATTCCTTAGCGTATATATAACTGAAATAATATCACCTAAACAAGCGTGTTTGAGATAATAATAATAAGAAAACACATCGAATTATGCATGTCAATATCCTAATACACATAATCTCCGTTATCTAATAGAATGCTATTAGTTTGCTTTCCGTCGGCTTGACATAGTCAAATGTGTATGTATATGTACATGATTCCATTGAACCATAATATGCTTCGTTATTATTTTCCTCTCCCCATTTCCCACTCCCTTTTTTCTCATAAACTGACTTGTTCGACATATGCAGCAATATTTGCCTATTGATGAAGGATCTTATCGCCCGGTCAACTTGGTCATAAGCATTTTACACACTATATATAGTATAAATTTTATTAACCTAGTCGGCCATACATACCTTATTTAGTAAAAATTTATCAGCTTAGTCGATCAGCTGAGTATACATTATATAGTAAAGTTTTCATCGGCCTGGGTCAGCCATAAACCATTTCGGCCGGGCCAGGCTGACTAGACACACGTAATTAATTTTTTTTCGAACGAATCATGTTTAATATTTTGGTATCAGATGACGGTATACTAGCATACGAAAATTAAATATAATAATTATTCATATAATGCGTGCAAAACTTTTTGTTATTGGGAATGGTAACATGGAATACTATTGTTTGAAAAGCCACAGGCACAGGCAAGTCTACTCGAGTAAGAAAGTTATTTCAGATTCCCAATGGAGACAGAGCAGCTGTAGTAATATTGCAGAATAAATCACTCACCGCTCGTATGAGTTATGCTTCTCTGACCCTCTAAAGGAATATAAGTAAGGTGGGATATGAATGATACTACGGGGTTAGCATTCAATATTAATTTAAGATGCAATATAATATTAATATTTATTGAGCATTGGTATTACTTTTTGAGGTCAACGTTAAGTAAAAGAGTCGTTGATTAAGCTTGATATATTTAGTATTGGTTCTGATTTTTCTCTTCTACCAATATATGAACAGTTTTGTACAGTACAAGTACCAAATTTCATTAAAATGCTCATGTAAGAGAGGAAAAAAAGTGATATTCTAGCAAGCAATTAGAGTCCCATTAAATAATATAAGGTTTTGGTTAAATTTATGCCTCTATTCATATTCAAGACAATTGACTTTTTTCTTTTTCTTTTCTTTCATCTAAGGTTCAGCTTACTGCCACAGAAGCTGTGCATATAAGTTTCATTACAGTGTTATCTGTTTTTGTTACTACGATCTTCCGATTAATGGTTAACATGTTATATCATCATTTATTTGGCACCAATTGTGAACACGGAAAACAATCTGTTTGTAGGATCTGATGATAACTTCAACAAAAGGAATAAGGTATATAATAATTATTGAAGTATTTTATCCCGAAAATAGTCATGTAATTTGGATACTTTTTTTAGTCTAGTACTACGTATCTTTACCTGATAACAATGAGAATTCAACAATAAGCTAAACTATGTGATGATGTCAATAATCATATAAATTGCATGATAGTTATTGTTCTATCTGAGATAATTGTTCGACACATAAAAATATACCCTAATTACTATTGCCGAGCTAACTGTCGCGGGGGAGGGAGGGTTCAGTAATTGGTTTTGGGATTTAGTTGTTTCAATCGAGGCTTGGGTAAGCTTAAATCGCTAATACTGTTGCGGCGAGTAAAAATCTTCCTCTAATGTCAAACAAACACCTGATCGATTAGTTCTTAATAATATCTTATTTACGTAGCCCCTTACGTGACACAGTACAAGCACGCGAAAGAGATATAAATACAAGTCGGATTCCATCGTCTAATAAAAAGCTCATTGAAATTAGTTTACTTTCACGTGTCTAGGGTTGATACAATACGGACTATCGATTAGAACGGAAGATGTTGGTACGTAGTTACGCGAATAGCGGGAAGTGTTAATCTATCGACAGGCTCAACCCTTCTTATAAATAAACGTATAAAGTAAATTTAACATCGCATAGGAGTGGTTAAGCGCGCGAATAACTTATTAATCACTCGAAGCATAGTTCAGTAAGGACAGTAATACGAGCTAAGCTTGGTAACATCCCTCGGTTGGTAAACACACCTACACGAAAGATAATATCTCTCTCCCGCTCAAATATATATATTTGAATTACCATGGAATCAAATGCCCATAATAATAATAATAATAATAATAATAATAATAAGACCAATGTGTCAAACACCCCTGTTTAAAGAGGGCGTCGTCGTGGAGATCACTGTTCAACTCGGGATTTGGAACGTCCAGACTCAGCAAAATGGGATTGTCAGTTGCTCACAAGGAGGTTTTAATTTTGCCACAAATGTTGGCGAAAGAAAATCAGGGCTCCTGATGTGGCAGCTTTATGACAAGCAAGCACATCGAGCTGTAGAGCAGTTTGTCTTACAATTGCAATTGATTGATCAAACTTTGCTTTGAGACTGTGAACAGTTACTGATTTCTTAGGTATACGTTAGCATTATGGTTAGACTGTCAATGGTACGATGATTTGCATTGAAATTGTTAGTTGAATTATTGGATAAAATCCATCATACGATGAAATTATTGGATAAGAATCCATCGTACGATGATTTGAATTGTTGGAATATGGTTAGACTGTTGATCCGATTGTATGATGATTTGCATTTAGAATGTAAACATGACTATACAATCTGACAGTAAAACTTTACAATATTTGACCTTTAATATTGTGATACGAATGCTTCGATACTTGACATCAGTTTGAAATGCTAAATTCAGATATAATTCATATTTCGATAGTTGAAGACATTTGCCTCTACACTAACGATGACAGAAATATCGAGCCGAGCAAGTTGTCATATGAATAGATTGTCATAATGAAAATGTATGCGGAGGTCGAATAATGTATTACATTATTAGGTACACGTCTTTGCTATTGCGATTTACTTCATAAAGTTCTATAGTTAAAATACTGAAGACAAACTAGCATTTCACAAACCTGTAGGAAATATGGTTATACCATATTACATCGTTGTTAAATTGCATCTATGATTCTTTGCAGTATCATCTAATAACTTGTCATCGAAAATTTGAGTATATGATAGATTATGGTTAACGCATATGCAATTATTATAGTCTTGATAATAAATAATAAAATACGTTGCTTTCCCTTCATTGATTATTCAATTCCAATTTGACATAAATTCCAAATTGGCATACAACAATACTGTACGTGTATAATAAATTTACTATTACTATGCCGTATAGTTATATTTTCGTACTAGATGAAGAGAAAAAAGTAATAGACTATAAAAACACCTCTTGCCCTTGGAAAGGTGGGGCGTAACAATAATAGAGGTATACGAAATTTGCCACAAAGATTTACACATAGTTTACGGTAAACGAAATATTTGAAGGTCAGCATCAGGAAAAATCAATAATAAAAAAAGTCAGTAAATGCATCTTGCATTATTTATTAGTTGCACCTACAAAATGTGCGTAACACAAATATTGAGGGGAAAAAAACCAAACTTTTAATTCAAACTATGTCGTTAGCATCAGGGGTTGTTAATAATCCAGCAATTGACAACTTGGTTCAATCCTCCTTGGAAAGTGAACATGACTTAAGACTTGAATGGATTCCTTACGAAAAATTCACCGACATAAAACCAACTCAAATTGACAACGTCTACTGCGCTAGTCGTCGCCGCTATGAGATAATATTTACTAATGAGATAACGCTGATATTCCTCGGAAACAACAAAGAATGTTCACCAACACTTGTGAGTGAGCTTGCTAGAATATACTCACTTCCAACACACAAGTACAAGAATAATGTCAGTAAATATAGACGATATTCCCGATGGCTTACGGAGCGCAACAAGCTCATTGATGGTTTTACCAAGTATAAAGACAAGTATTACATGGTTGCTGATAGAAAGTTTTACGATTGTTACGCTCGATATGGCTTCTGCACTGCATGTGGAATACTCCGATGTAGTCCCGTGTGGTGCATTTGCGGGCATAAACAATTA
>CAJVPI010000485.1:0-28743 GCA_910592345.1 Paraglomus brasilianum
AGATGGGTTCTTCTGTCGATTCCATGTGTATATTTGCTTCGGTCAAAGTGGGAGAGCAGAGGTATTGGGTCTGATCCGCACAAAGTGTAGAGATGGGTTCTTCTGTCGATTCCATGTGTATATTTGCTTCGGTCAAAGTGGGAGAGCAGAGGTATTGGGTCTGATCCACACAAAGTGTAGAGATGGGTTCTTCTGTCGATTCCATGTGTATATTTGCTTCGGTCAAAGTGGGAGAGCAGAGGTATTGGGTCTGATCCACACAAAGTGTAGAGATGGGTTCTTCTGTCGATTCCATGTGTATATTTGCTTCGGTCAAAGTGGGAGAGCAGAGGTATTGGGTCTGATCCGCACAAAGTATAGAAAAGAGATCTTCTGTCGGTTCCATGTCTGTATTTGCTTCGGTTGAGGTGGGAGAGCAGAGGTATTGGGTCTGATCCGCACAAAGTATAGAAAAGAGATCTTTTGTCGGTTCCATGTCTGTATTTGCTTCGGTTGAGGTGGGAGAGTAGAGGTATTGATCCGCACAAAAAAGTATAGAAAAGAGATCTTCTGTCGGTTCCATGATGGAGAGTAGAGGCCTGATTCGGGTAAATTGGAGTATATATATCATAGCTTCAAATGAGCTTTCATTGACCAATCGTCAAATTTATAGCTGCTGACCGCTTATTATTATGGGAGAGCAATTATTTAACAGCCTTGACATTTAGCCTTCGCCATTCACTGGCTGCGTTCGATGATCTTGCTCGCTTCCTAAATCAGAATCAGACTTATTATTAAAACTACTTACAAAAATTTCCTACTCGTTAGTGCTAGAATTTGTTAGTATCAGGTTACTCTCTCCAAGTAGCGCACTCACTAATCTTCGTCTAATCTAAAATAGTGCGGGGATAAGTGTGACAAAACGAGCTCCTTTATTAGTAGGGCAATTGTTAAACCTCAATTAAACAAATTAGGTTTTCAAAAGCAAAAGTTCTTACGTTGTATTGGAGTGATTGTTTAAATAAACGAATTATTTAATATCGACACGATGGGCGATGTCTTTTTGATGGCCTACACTACTCACTTATATATTTGTTTCAACGGTTCACAAGAATTGGAATTCACCTCCCAAATGCGAAGTAATAATTAGTTGGAATTCACTTTCTAAATGCGGTGCGATTGGAATTTGCGAAAATTCTATATTGTGACGCGGCGGTTGGAATTCACCTTCCAGACGTGGAAGGTAAATTGCAACTTCCATTTGTAATACACGCAGTTTACTGCACAAGCAAACGTTGGTTGGCTGGCTTAAACAAGAGAACTATTATCGTCACACAATTAAAATTGTCAATTAGAAATTTTTATCTATTAAACAGCAAACGATATATAATTAGACAGTCAATCAGTGATGTAAAATAATAACTTATAAACAGTTAAACAAGTTATCTTATTATTAGTGCGACATAAACAAAACCAAAGATGGTCAGATGACTGTCGAGAATGTATGTTGCCAAAATAGTAACACATATCGACTCTTCTACGTATATTCATCTCGAGTATTAATAGAATGCTGCAGTCGTTGCCTGTAATCTACCGCTGAAATAGATGCGCTTCAGGTGCAGCAAACATAGTTTATGCAAAATTATGACAGTGTGCAGCGGAATAGTAAATAGTTACACACGCTAATTTTAGAAACAGTCAGCAAACTACCTGAATATATTTACATTGCCTCCTTCTAAACGAGTAGTTTTTATACTCTAAAAGTACACTGTTTATTGTTTCGGATTACTAATTCTTCTATCAATAAGGATGTTTGATACTTGTTCATCGAATATCCCGGTGACAGTTGCGATTACTGTTCGTCTAAGTAATAACCGCGTTTTAGATAGTTATAAAATGATCCCAATCTATAGACTTTCGAATCGAAGATGAATAGACGGATAACTCGGACCAACACACTGATCAAGGATTAGTTCGACGGATCGTGAGTAGATCGTGCGTAGTAAAAAAGCTTGTTTAAAAGTAACTAATGGTCGAATTGTATTTAACAAAAGTACGAGAAGCCACAACTCCGTTCGAAAGAGCAATCATTGTAGCTTACAATTAACAACCCAATTTTTCTCTGGTTATTATTGCACTGATATTGGTATTGGAATTGGCAAATACGCTGCTAACTATCTATAAACGCGTTTGTTTAGTATAGTAAATCTTGCCAGGCTATCGAAAGTAATTCCATCGATAGAAGTAGACAATTATAAACTGCAGTTTAATGATTAAGATGACGTATTCTTCCGTGTTTTTCCGGAGCTGTGACACATCGGATTTAAGTAATACAAATGCAATGCATGACCCGATTATTAATTGATATATGTATATATAACAATAAGCAGTCGTAATTTCCATTAGCGAATATTATCTTCAGCATATTCGATTCTTTATTTTTAGTAGTTGTTTTTATAATCCTTGCAGTTAGAATATTTTAATAAAAACAGTGTTTAAATATGTATTAAATTATTTCGTTCATTCCCCTGGTGAATTTACCTCTATTATCGGTAAAAATGTAAAACGCTTTCAATTTTTGACGCTAGGATTATTATTTAATTCTTTATAAACGCGTTTAGCGTAGAAAACTTCCCCGACCTATAGGCACTAATCCCATCGAAAGAAATAGACTTAATATTTGGAGTTAAATAATAATCTAGGAACGGCGTATTCTACTATCGTGAATATTTCGAAACCAATCGTAAGGTCACTAACTGTCATTAATAGGTTAGTACGAAGTAGAAATAGTCAAACGTTTCAATAAATTTCACTAAAGGATCTTTGATAATCTTACTATTACGTCTCACCAAATTCAACAGTGCAAGAAGAAAGGAAAGCTTGTGAGTAAGAGAATGTCGATATCTAGGGATCTGTATGAGTATGCGATCGATATAAAGGTCAATACTGAAGAAATTTGATTTGAAATCGTACTTTCTCGAGTATTTTGTTAATGGGCCCGAGAATTCAGTAAGCTACAACTGACGCATATTTTACACAAACTATGCGTGTGGAATCACGTTATCTATTATTCATTAACAAGCGATTCGCGTTCCATCAATTAATAAATATGCCAGGCTATATTTAAAATCTTGTCAAGAATGCTTGAGCTCGATTATATAAAAGATATAGTGTACCTTTCTCCAAAAGGCATGAGGATATGACCAAATGTTTGTCGAGAATCGATCGTTAACTCTTGGAACTTTCTAATGGAGTTGTGGCTTCTCCTAATATAACGACAGTTAATGACTGACCTTTAAAATACTCACGACCTAGTGTCGATCATTAGACACTAATCCTAAACTCTCGACTATTTCGGAAGCCTATAGGTTGGGTGTATTCAAACATATCACAAGCGAATAACAATCGTAATGCCACGAGAATATCGACGGGACAAGAAGTGAATATTTTTAATCGATATAGGTTTCACAACTATCCACCAGAAAGGAATCATTAACAATGTATTTCAGAGTATAAAGAGCTACGATTAATAATTGGATGTTGCTATGTTTAAACTACAATGACATCAGATCATGCATATGATATTTCGTAATAATTTTCAATATTTAATTGCTCAATGTATATTACGACAAAAAATAATGTGATCAAGGGCTCTTTACCTGCTCTTATGTCTGCTGACAGCCACTCATTAAGAAAATTATATTAATTTACAAAGGGAACGATCTGTTTATTGTGATTCCAGTTGGGAAAATCGAATGTACAAGATTTTAATTGACGAGAGATGTAATAATGCCAGCGTACTTTTGATATTATAAATAGATCATTTAATAGAAACGATTCCGTTCTTTAAATCTAAGCATTCTTTAAAATACCCTTGTCTCTCTAGTGATTTCGATTGCTGTAAACGCGTTTTAGTTTAGAGTATAATCATCCCCGAGTTATAACTGCAGTCTAGTTGACAAGACCGAACATACGAATCGTGAGTATAAACCCCAATTTAAAGGTCACTAACTGTATTAGCAATTTAAGCAGGAATAGAGGTTAGCCAAGCCTCGATTGAAAGAGCTAAATCCCATCAGGGTCATCACATCTGTGCTACAAAGATTATCTATTGCATTTCCTCGTCAGGTGACCCCTTAATGCTACCGTAGTCAGAAAACGACGAATGAAGTAATTACACGATTCCGCTTTCACGCATGGAGAAAAGAAACCGCTAAACAAATGCATTCGAAAATCAGTTTCTATGGATGTCTCCAAATAATAACCTCAAAAAAGAAAACAAACAGAAGTCTGATGGCGACGAAATTCATAGTGTCAAACGTGATATCGGCACAGAAATAGTAAATCATTAAATTTGACCAAAGAAATAGTCGCTATGCCTTGGGAGTTATTTACCAAAAATGGCACCGATTAATATTCTTTGGCTATGTGTTGCGTATTCGAACTGATCTCTCGCAAACCGTTTAGCTTAGAGGGTTAATATTAAGCATCGTCGTTTAATGATAAATATTTCCGTGAAATTATGCTTTCAATGCTTTGCTCTGTTTGTTACAGTAGGTCCATATTTAGTTACTCCTATACCAATAGATACCACAATTATGGTTAAATCAACGCCTATTTAGGAATTGAGTGGCTGATCATATGTCATGGGATTGGAAAAAAGTTCATAACTCGTAATGTGCCCAAAGTTTTCATTATGATATTGCTATTCTTTGTAAATAATATTTATTGTCTGTAGCCTTCGATCATAATAACCTAGCATGAATGAACTACACGAAGCGGTTGAGGCCAAAGTAGTCATATTACTGGTCACTGATTCGACTAAAGTCAAAAGAGTAGAGTTACAGAAATGGTTACTTAGGCGCCTCTATCGACCTCTCAGACCATTAATTCACGATGTGAGAATCGCTCCTGTCTTTTTTGGGGGGAAAGGGGTTGTGCGATTCTTTCCAGTCCTTTGCCTTTACTTCTCTATTTCTGACCTATGAATTGTTCTAGAATGTTCGTATACTCCACGTCTCAGCTACGCGACTATCCTCTCTAATGCAAACGCAGACTGTACAGCAAAGAGCAACGCACACGTATACCCTTGATAATCTGCCGAATCCAGACGACTTTTATGACAAAATATATAGACTAATGCCAAATACACGTATTATAACATTGTGCAATAAATACAAGGTTGTGTTTGTTGTCGATGTTACGTGCTCTTTAGCAACCGTAGATTATTATACTGGTGATGTGGTTATATCGGAAGTATTTGAAAGGTATGTACAATGAGATCATAAATAATAAGTTGAAATTCACATACCGAATCAATCTGATAAAGTGGGTATCGTTGATTAGTCTGAGGAAATCCATTCACGGTCTAGTTCAGCAGTCTATCCTAAAGGACCTGGATAGGGACAAAGAACTTCAGGTGCGTACATAGTTGCTACGTGTGCAGTCCCCATACGTTCTATGTAACTTACTGTATCATGTGTCTTTGACTCCCAATGCAGTTTGAACCAGAAATTTCAATCACTGTGATAGCCGAGAGCTCGCACTTTGCATCGAATGCAAACGTGTTTAAGTTCCTGGAACAATTCCCTACCATGAAAGTGCTCTTACAAAATGTAATAGTCACGAAAACCAATGTATCAAAAATACTTTTTAAGCTCCAATCTGAATTGAGCGACTACCAGCGGCGTGTTGTTGAATTAAGGGAAAAAGTCAAGCGTGTTAAGCAATTTCGTGTGCCCTATAGGATGGACACGGAAAACGAAGAGGAAACTGAATTTTCTGATGTGAAGAATATCTGGAGATTGGGATCCGGTGGTGGTAATCTTGCCTACAGTCTGAATGCTGGTCTGTTTGCCACCCGTTTATGCCCTAATGATGGATTCGCATCTTTGGTAATCATCACGGATGGTGTCGTCAAGTCTACTTTGGTACAGATGTCAGAGGAAGATGATGTAATACAAGAACTCTGCAGAGAGGATATTAGTTGTAACATTATACAAGTAGGATCTGGTCAAGGATTCAATCCTATGTGCAGTTTTGGACTGGTTCCTGACAATGAATTATTACGCTTTGTAGCCGCTGCTACTGGTGGTATATTTTTATACGCACGTGACTGTCCAAACGATACATCTTCAGAATCACTCAAAGATGGCATCGCGTCCAATTACTACCATTCATTCTTTTTGTTGAGAGAAGCTAGTTTTTCCAAGAAGAAGACTGAGTCTCGATACGCAAGTATATCCGACAAGCCCGATAGACCAGTAGACGTTCCACGCGAACGACGTGTTTATGGCAGTCACAATGTCTTAGACTTTAATTTCTATAATTTCCCATGGGATACACGTAGTTTGTCGCCGCCAGTCGAGACAATTCTAACTAGATACAAGGAATATACGTTACACATTAATGTACAGCAGATAATTTCTTTTCGCATCAGACAGGGCTTTATAGTGGAGAGTGTGGAAATAGTGAGAAAGATGATCCATATTAGTCTCGTGCGCTCATGGCTTCCTAATATTATGATTCAATATAAGATTAAGGCGTTATGGCCTGGTGAGAATAGAGGATTGATACGACTGAGAGTACCTCGCATCGAAATTAACGTCGTCGCGGATATCAGATTCTCAATGTACTTCATCAGAGTACAAACTGGACTAGATAATGATTCCAGGCATCCCTCGTTTGCCAAAGTCATTAGGCTGGATAAATTTCTCACCTCGATATATGAAACAGATGAACTATTGAACGAGCAACTATTCTATAAAGCACAAAAAGACATCATTGCGCAGCGTAATCTGGGTGCAGCAATTGATCGTGTAGAAAAGATTAAACAATTTTGGTGTGTGTTGGACCAAAGCCCTTTTCGTCTAGACGGTAAGTGTTGGTACGATCAGATTGCGTTTCAATTAATAGCTTCTCCAACGACTGTGATACATGTATCTCGTAAGATATTCAGTAAATCATCGTTGATCGCTGCGCCTAAACGCGCCGCCCTATCTAGGCTTAGGCTGTTACTAGGCTTGTGGGCATCTTTTGAGATATCAAAAGAGGAATATATCAAGTTGTTTTCTTCGCACGAGGGCGACAAAGCATGCGCTTTTAGTTTCTGTAAACTGAATCTGAGGCCAGTGTATGGAAGTTTATTTCTATTTACTTTGTCATTCTTTAATGTCAATCCGAATACTCGCCAAAGAGAAGCTGATAAAGTCAGAAATATGATAGCTGATGCCTTGTCATTTTTTAATGTTGTAACGGACAATAAGGATGATCATGAATTGTGGGCTGATAAAGTCGGGAAAAAGATAGCTGAGGCGTTTTCATTCTTCAATGTTGATATGAATGCTCATCAAACAGAAGCCGATAAGTTCAGGACAATAATAGACGAAGATAGTTATGGGCGTGAAGATGAGACTTACTACATTTGTAGAAGACCCCTTTCATCTCTAATAGTCCCAGACATGGATGAGGCTGATCAAAATTCCGCCGTTGAGATAATTCCGGCTGGTTATCGTTCTATAGTTCAATCGTACCTACGGTGTAGACAATGGTCTTGGCTGGACGACGTAGAAGACATCGTATCGCGTATAAGCATACGAACAGTCCCATTGCAGGATTTGGCGTTACAATACTTATTTCAAGCACGTCTGGATGAGAAATATATGCTAGTATACCATCAGGGCAATTTACAAATATTTTACCGTGAAATCGACTTTGGCGCTGATGAGAATGAGGATGGAATAAGAACTTCCACTGTCTGTGGGGTACAATATATAGTTGTAACTGATTCACAGAAAGGCTGTATACACACTAAGCTATTAATGGAACCATCAGAAGACAATTACCTGAAAGATCGCTATGAGCCGATAGCAGATGCAATCGAGGCAAGAGACAGGAGAGTGATGTCTCACATGGTAACATTTGATCAGATATATCAAATAGGCGCGTCTCATTGCAAACAACGTATGCAGTCACAATTTCGATTATCGAATTTATTCAATCTCTCGGTATTGCTTCGTTCTAGTCCTATTCTAGTCGCTAATTATTACATTCCGTGTTCAAAATCAACATCACTGAGTCCGTCGCCTCGGATGGAAGTCTTACCAAGAAGTAATGAAGCAACACCGAAATTAACTCTATCTGGATTTAAACAAACGCCACAATTGAATCTAAAATCTCGCGGTAAAGATACGCCTAATTTTCCAGGCAATCGAGATGACGCGCCAAATGCCAGGACTAGGCGGCAAAAATCGTCAGCAGATAATGAACAGATTGCTGATATGATATTAGAAGCGATTGCTAGTGGTAGTCTCCAGGATGCAGATATTAATTTATTATTATTGCACTGGTTTGTGCAGAAAACGTTATTAAAGCATACTGATGGCGCGATTGACACTACTCAAAATTGTTCCCAGGATTCTCTTTTGAATGAACTTAATGATGGCATATCAAAGGCTCGAGGTCAACTAAATGGCACTGCAACCATACAGTTGGTTCATAACTTACAAGAGACGCGATGCTTTGTCAAGAGAGTTAATAATACCTCAGTGGCTGTTATAATTATACCTTCCATTGAAGCCATGCTTAACTCTCTCAGCAAAACACCTCCCGTAAATGAAAATGAAGCAAGACACTTGAGTATCCTGTTGTTCTTATGCAGAAGGCTTGCACCATTACACGGAGGCATGTCTTCAGATCTACCAAGTCAATTAGATGATTTAATACTTGAACCTACGTCTCTTCAGGGGTCCGCAAGAACGGCATTGAGCCCAACAATACTTAGTGGAGGATTCCTTGGTGATAAGAATATTGCCCGTATGTCTGATCAGACGCGAATTATGTCTTGTATCGCAAATTTTTATGCTCATGGATTCGTCAAATCGATTTATGGTAGTATATTACAGAAGCATCAGGTCGCAGCGGCAGATTTCCGCAAGGCCATCGAAACATGTGTAGAGACATCCTTAGATATGGACATATCTGCTTTTGTTAATGTACACATCCGAGCAGCTTTAAGCGATAATGACAGGTAAGCGATTAATGTTTTTATTATGGACACGGCATAACTATAGGTGCTGACTGTTAATCATCTTGTAGCAACCTGTATGACATACGTAAGAGATTTAGGGACATTCTTGGTCAATATTTTGAGCTCGTTGCATCTGGTGACGATGAATTCCAAAACATATATTATTATCGGCCCCCTTCAAAGGAAGGAGAAACTGGCATGAATCTTGCTGACGTGTTCACATTTGCTGAAACGCCGCTCTTTATAAAACTCGAATGCACATTTAAAAAGCCACCGCCACCACCAACAATTGGCATAACACGAGAAGAAACACAACAGGAAATCCAAACAGACGAGACAAATAGTACTTTTTCCACCGCTAAAATGTACAGTGAATATCAAGCAACATATGTTCGCTTCCCAGTTTCAGATTTGCCAACAAGCTATGAATGTACCATCCACGACAAATATTACGATTTCTCTCCCGATGCAATTGGTACGTCTAACTCGCCTGTCGAGTCAGCTGATGGGACTAGTGCGACTTTACATATGACATGCCTAACGTTGCCGTCTATCGATGAGCACAAGAAGCCTTCGCCGGGGTTTGTCGAACTCAATGATGTTCCAAGGTCAGTTACAAGTGGAGATACATTTTTCATGTAAACATCACCTGCAATACTAACATTAAACACTATCGTTTTTACAATGTACTGTAATTCAGTGCGCTTCATGTATTACAGTCTATCGAGACATACACCAAGGAAATACAAGAAGCTTTGGGAAAGACCCGATCCAGTATCGGTCGGCTGTTGAGGGACGAAATACTGCATAAGCTATTGAAGTTACAACCATACGATCGCACAACACTTACATATATACAAGAGCAATTGGAGACAAATAAGCAAGGGGAAGTTATTGATGAAATCAAGGCTGATCAAAAGAAAAGCCTCGACCAAAAGAAGGCCATTGATCAAGATGAAAGTTTTTCAACTACGTATAAGATTCCTCTCTGCTTTATTCACCAAGATCGAGGTCAGCAGCGATTTTTGCAAGAGCTTGTTAAGTTTGACATGAAACCTTTTATACTCAATAAAGTGGAAGAGTATTACTACATTAGCAAATGTGACCCGATGGAGGAAAGTGATAAATGTAATCTTAGCGGTTCTACACTGGTTGAATCTGAGAATGTACCAAATATTTCCGATAACAACCAGAATATCATCGAAAGCACAGGGCACAGCGATGGTGGCCGAGGTCTTGGAATCGTCTTGATGTCACCGACCGAACCTGATCCCTCCAGCCGCATGGATACTGCGATATTTCAAAAAAATCAACTTTTTTGGCTTCTTTTGGCTCCAGAAATAGGATTTGTTTCTTTATATTTCTATTCCAAGGTCATTTCACGCTCTGAACGAACAACTATTATAGATGAGATTAAAAAATACATATTAAACGTTTGTGTGAGAGTAAATCAACTGACGCTGCTTGATGAGTTGAGTGAGACGCATCTTTGCAGGTACTTTCATTGAAATGTTGAAATTAGTTATTTTGTTTACCATGGTGAATATTCTGACTAATTGATTATTTTTACTACAGTAACTACTTGGTACCTCCAGACGGAGCCGAGTCGGCATCAGGCGACGGAACTGAAAAGTCCGATAAAAAAGAGTCCGAAAAGTTTGCATATGGACAATTCGAATGTCCACTAGTATACAAGACCATCTTCCCTCTTCACTGGCGTTTGCGACCGAATCAAGCACTTGCTGGCATCACGTCCTCTCTCCTAAACTGGTTTGCAGTTTCCAACCGTAAACACATGTACGTTGTTCCGGATAAAGATCACATCGTATACATCAAATTGTCCGAGATTAGTAGGCCGCCTCCGGTTGTTGATTCCGAGAATGCTGCAGAGCCGGACCAACAAATAAATGCATCACCGTATATTAATGGTACGGTTAGTGCTAATGAACAGTCAACACAACCAACACAGCAACCTGCTGCAGACGAAACAAAAAGCCCACAAACACCAAACCTTGATTCACCAAATCCATGGCGTGGAACCCAACCAAAATTTGGATTACTTGTCGAAGTATATGGCCTTAATTTACCTGGAGCAAAGATAACAGTTGACTTGGTTAGCTCTTTGGAGAGTAAATTGACTACTAGTGTTACGCTTTCCGTTATCTCAACGCACTTGGCTCGAAATGTTGCCGCAAAGTTGTCATATGAGGCAAGTATAGTAATGTTGTGTTCGAATTTCCAACAATTACTTATAATATTTTCGTTCCTATTACCAGGACGTTGAATTTATCTTACCCACCAAGAAAACTCCTTCAAGAACGGCTATATTTTACATACCAAAATTTGTGAAAAATACTGCGTCCTTACTTTTTTACTTTAAACAGAACTTATTGGGATATTTAAACACGTTGAATGGACCGGAAGCAGCCTTTACAGTAAAACGCTACCATCATGGCAAATACGTTAAAGCAACTCTACCTGCGGATTCTGAAAAGTTAGTTTTACACTTTGACGTTAGTAATATCGAAATGACTATCTGAATACTAATTGGTTTTTATCATAGGAAACTCCCCCAATTAACGGATCCGTATCTAGGGGACATGGCGTTTTATTATAATCCTAATCCAGCGATGCGGGCACCTTTGTTTGAGACTTCTGTTGGACAGGGCATCTCTGGCATGATATTAACATTACAAAATCAAGAGGGCCTGCCAGTGTTTAAACTTCCATCACAGGACCGGACAGATCACGATGATACAGACATGTCGACCATCATAGAATACTTACAAGCACAACAAAGTACGCCACAAAGTACACCACGAATTACACCGCGGCTTCCGCCACGCGATATAAGTGGACGATTAACCACTGCTTCTAAGAATTGTAATTACAAGATGCTTGTCGAAATGTGGAGCCAGGGGCCAATAAACTCGGACACATTGATCGAACGGATTATTAGGAGTTTTCGACAAAGTTTGTGTGATTACTGTATTGAGCTTTCGGTCTCGAAAAGCCTTCGTTATTATGCTGCGGATAATTTAGAGACGGTGGCATTAGCGATACCAGAAAATAATGAACTAGATGACAGACCGAATTCACGACTGCCCTTCCCGTCACTCGACAGTCACCTTCAACGTGTTTTCGTAGAGCCAGTGTTTGAGATCTTGAAAAAGTCAGCCGAATGGCAGAATCCCGTCGTTAGCATGTTAGATATTACCTTTGAGACACCCTCATGCATTAGTGAGGAGTTGTTAAAAGAAATTAGTATATTTATGACGGATATACATACAGCTCTCAACCCAACAATATGGAGCCAAGTCTCTGTCAAAACATGTCAATTAGATGATCATCAAACAGATGAATCCGATCATAAAAGAAGAGTTCATATGAAGCTGGAGACATTGCCTACAAAGCCCACAAAATATATTCTAGTCGGCGGTTTGAAAGAACTTGGAGCTCCTAAACAACATAAGCCTACTTCTCGTAGAAATAGTGTCGGGAACGAACGGTCACTACTTCGTAGAAATTCGGTCGATGAATTTATGCCTCGTAGAGCGTTTCAGCATCGTCAAGCAACAGAAGAGCTAATGATGAATAGACCGAGTCAGAACGCCCATGAAGGGCAGTCGCAACAGAACCAAGAATATCACCAATCGTGTTTCGTCATTATGGCAGTTGATGGATTCTCTCTGACGTTATATACCTACAACTTAAACGAATCGTACAAAGACCAGATATTCAAATCAATTAATAAGTTAATGGACTGGCATAATCAGCGTACCCGACTGTTGAACAGCATTCTCTATCAAAAGATGGGTTTGTTTTATCATACGAACACATTACCTGTTAAATCAAGGGCATCCGTAACGACTGTTCCGAACACTCCACGTGTGCCGCCCAACACATCGGTTCAGCGTTCCGTCACAATTTATAGTAATTCTTTGGATACAACAAATGTCAATTTGCTCATATCTGACAAGTTTCCATCTCGCATGCGGCCAGATCATCGAGATGAAGAAAGGAAATCCTTTGCATTATCAGTGGATATGCGGGCTGAATTGACTAAGCTAGTCACAAATGACCTTGATAGTGCGGCCAACGTGTCTATTATCTCGGTTCTTGATGTCGATGAAACGCTCAAGAACGCATTTGCAGAAACTCCTGCCGAACATTCTGCGAAATCGCCAAAAACTGGAATCAAGGGTCCACATAACCAAAACAATCCAAAACAAAGAAAACTTTCAGAAACAAGTCGAGATGAGGAAGACTTATTACAGAAATACGGGCGGCCATTCTTAGATTCTTGTGTACGAAAAGCTAGAATCTCTCAGACAAATGCAATCGCCTCGAAAATATCCGAGAATTGGGCGCGAACACGTGAACAGCTTGATGATGTGAATGCCAAGACTGCGCTTTCCAATTCAACATTTACTTGTCTGTTACGAATTGGTTCTGCAATACACTTTCTCGAACAACAAGGATCAAGTAAAGAAACTACGGCGCTACAGTTCAATACGACGATCGAGACGTTATTGAAGGAGTATGCATCATATTTAGAAAGTATTGGAATGACTATGGTGATATTTGGAGATGCAGAGTCCAACCTTATTCACAACAAAGATGATGGACTTCCCTCTTTCACGTCCAAAATCGTTATTGATGGGGATTTGTCGATTACTGCTCCTGCAGTATTTACTGCAAAAGTTTGTAGTGTTGGAATAATTTTATGTGAAGTACGTATGGAAGGAACTTTAGCAAGTTTGAGCTTGTATTCACTAACGAGATCGGCTGTTGATGATGGCGATACATCGAATGGTCTAACTGAACTAAGAGAAGAATGTCATAAAATCAAACAATTGTTACACTTCAAGTCATTTATCTATGATTTCCACCTACGATATTTAACTAATATTCTTAAAACGCCGGAAGCAGCACCATCCATTGACGTATTAGAGCTTCTAAAACATTTCATTAATAGTCATCCTGAGCCTCGAAAATATGCTCGTCATCGAATTTATCATGGTACATTCGTGAGAGAACTCGAAAACATAGAAGAGGATTCATTATTTACATACGTAATCAAGAATCCGCAAAGATACGGTTTCCGTCCTATTTATCATGGTGAAGAGACAATTGGGTGCTTCACGACAGCATTTTGTACAAACCAAGAGGATCCGGAAAGGTGCAAGTGCCTTCTGATATTGAGGGCGTCCAGCAAGCAACCCTCAGATAACGGAAGTTTTTTGCTTGATTATGATATTATCTCGTTTTACGATTGTGAAGGACACGAACAAGTCCCACCGAGTAACGACGAGCCCCGGATGTCTGTGCATGAACGAAGAAACGTGCTAAATCAAGGAAAGCAAAAAATAAATGCGACTATTGAACGAGTAAGTAGAACGTTTTTTGTTACTTATGCATGAATCGTGTTAGAATGCTAAAAAAATTTTGAAATTGTTATATTGAAAAGGCCATCGAGTGTTATGCTCGTGATAAACTTTGGGAGCAATTAGAATCAACCAAGAACCCCTCCAACATCAACTCTGCAGACTTTATAAACCTAACCCAATGCTGGTGTAGTCGACTACTGTCAATTCTTCAACCAGAATTCCATGAATTCCTAGATCTTCACCTTGACTGGTCAAAAGTTCTTGACTTCTTGGCTACCTATTATTCAGATAACGTGAGGGAAGTGAATGACGATGGCGTCCGACATTTAGTCATTTTTAATCCTTTTCTTAGTGGGCATTTGATGCACTTTGTTTTGAATCCAAGCAGTGGTGTTCGTGTAAACGCTGTCTGTCGAGAGGAACCGCACAAGTACGAACCTCAATTTACTGCCGATATTATGAGGACGATTGGATATTTTATCTGGAGACAAATTGTATCATAATGATATTTTATTAGCGTATTATAAATTAACTTTACAATAATAATATCTGATTTATTAATTATTAGCAACGTTGATGAAGGCCTCGACAAATTAATATTAATATACAGTATTATACTTTAGTCTTTTTTTTCTAGAGATCCGAAGGGGCTGATGTATGGGGGCCGATTTATACATAATAAACTCATTGATTTACCATATGCCTTCTGATTGCGAACTATAGTCAACGAAGGAATCCACTCTCCCCTGTCCACTTTTGGACGATCTGCATTGCTTCAAAATTTCTAAATTTGGTTAATTCTACATAGCGTGCAAATTTGAAAATTGGAAGTGCGTCGATAACGGATGAAAACCGAACTCGATTTATTTTTTATTTCCTTCACCTCAAATAGGTTCGACTTGTAGTACCCGTCAATGGATCATGTTAGTTAAATGACTAGCTAAAGGACCACCCTGGTTTGTGACGCGGGTTTTCTTAAATGACCATTTACAATGAACCCATGATCCAAATAACAGACATGATTTGAGATTGACTTTGTAAAATATTTTACAGTAGCCGCCCCCCGTTGTCATTGCTTAGCGTTGATAAACTAGCATGTTGTAACGGATTCGTATGGATAATTCATCTATTAATTTACCTGTTTGTTGTTGAAAATAAATTAAACTATAGAATGAAACATCGTCTTAACTTTTAAAGACTTGGTTAATTTGCGTACAGTTTCTACGCCATATTGTATCCTTTCGATCGACCATCTCTTCAACTCAGACATGTAAGGTGTCGGATCAAACCGAACAAGATATCGTAACCCTAGCTGGTACAGAATCGTGACAGCCTTATTATTGTTACGACCCGTTCTAGATTTGACCCGTTCTAGTTATAGGATTTGACCCAGAATAATCTTTTGCACCAATAAACTACCATAATTATGAGAATGTGCATTACTTTCTGATAATTGTTTGGATAGAGTTTGGCCACCCGATCGAATGCATAAATGTTAAATGAAGAAATTTCCCCTATCAATGGTTTGGATAACTACAGATATTAACTGGTAAACAACATCGAGAATATTAAACATTGGGGCGGCGACTAACTCGATAAAGGCTAGGTGTCTTGGGCTAATACTAAGAAACACCCCACCCCTTTTACCATTCACAATGCGAATCATCGTCAAACATAGCTAAGCTGAGCCAAATGACAAGAGAATTTGCTACTTTTGCGCTACGTTTACTGACTAGCTCCAACATGTTTAACATGCTGGCTTATGAAAATTGTGCAACTTGGGAAACATCCAATAGAATCTCCGTAATCTCTCCTTCCCCAACACAAATATACGCCAAAATATAGGGCTTTATAGCGAACCCTCGTGATAGAAAAATTGTGCAACAAACCTAATACTAATTTTGCGTGTTGTTAAGTCGTAAATAAATATTATTTTAAATTTACGAGGATTAAGAAATCACCAATATAATTGGCCATCAGTTAGGTTAACCATTTTGGTTTAGGGAGCAGGAAATATTTTGGCAGTATGGAGTTATCGAAAACCTTTATTTATTAGATAATACACGTCGAGAACAAAACCAAACGCTCTCCAACAGCACGTCTCTGCGTGTTTATTGCCATATTAAAAAAATTTTTTTTGACCGATGATGCCTGCTGCCATTCATATAATATCTAAACTTTAAACACTATCCCTCATGTGCTGGAAAATTTATTCCCTATTTCAAGGCTAGTGCAAAAAGTAAGTTATTTTTTAGTCTTAACAACATGCTTACGGTATAAAGTATAAACGCTAGGAAGCGTCCAATATGCGTATAAACGTTTGAACAAGATGAACCTAATGTTGGAGATATAAAAATTAAGCGCATTCTTAAATTATGAAGATTGCATAGCTAAATATTATGCTGTATAATTACTTTATCTTTAAAACATGGTATTAAAATTATGCTTTCGTTGTTACTATTACGTCAGGAATATATTAAATAATTGCCTATGAATACCTTATTTGATATCGTCTGATCGCATGTCACTTTCATTCCGTTATCAGAATTTAATTATTATTAATTTTTCTCACAATAAAAATTATTACATCATTGATATATGCTCGGTTAGCAGTCCCAATCTTTGGATTCCCGATCGCTATGTAGCGATATTAGACTTAATATTAGAACCCGTCCAGATCGGGAACTCTAACTGTGTATGGAGTTTAGAATTTAACATAAATCGGGTTCTCTACGTGAACATACTAACCGGGAGCGTCGGTTGCCACAGGAACCGTAACTTTTAATTACAGGTCTTTCTATTTTCGTTTTATAGACTAAACCCATTCACGTTAAATTGAGAGGGGACTCAAACCGACAATACAAGAAACACTATAACAACAAGAGTATATCTATTGTATGAGTATTAAGACATTAGTAAACATTCTATATATGACCAAGTCAGACCCGTTATCATCGACCTATATTAATTCTATGGCTATTGGATTTTGTAAAGCTCACTATATAATATGGGTCTACTTTGTTACCAATAGGGATATGGACGATGAAGGATCCTATCAATGATAAATCGACTGTCTTGTTGTCGAGTTGAGTTAGCTTTGATGTATGGGCCATGGTTTCCAAACAGTTGACCGGGTAGCACAAGCTAATAGAGATCGCTGTGCATGAGAGAAATTGTATCTCGATAATATAAATCTCATTTCTAAACCATTGAAAGTGGATTAAGAATTATTCTATTATTGATAGCTATGCATCACCAAAAGAGTAACAGAGTTGTTTTCACCAGTTTATGACAACACAGAAACGAGTATGCTGCAATGGAAAAACGAGTTTAAAAAATTAAAAGGCGCTGTGTTAACCATCTTGTTTCCTTAATATTTCAGCCCTGATCTGTAAGACTCAAACGGCTGTTTCAACGAAATGTAATGCTGGATCGATATTAAAGAATTACTTAGAAGCAGATTTCGAACTGGTAGGCGAAGCACGCAGTTGAAAAAAGTTACATGACAGAATAAGAAGAAACACAAAAACCAGACAAGATTAATGATACATGTTAATATTGTTTTGCCAACTGGCAAACGTATTGTTATTTTGCAAATTTGTGATCGAATTGTAATTTCTGCTGAAAATCAAAATATGGCTGAAACCAAAAAACGTTTTCTGTGGCGCGCCATGTTCATTTAGACACCCGTTTAATCCGATAAATATGTGTAATCCTGCATTCGACGCATGCATATGACGGAAGCATGCGTGAAAGCAAAAAAGGCGATTCAGATTTAGGGGGAAATCACAAACAGTGATTTTGTACCACTGCTTTCGGATTGTGCTACTCCATTTGGTAATATCCGAATTACAAAATAAACCCCCGTTCTCGTAAGAATTCGAGGCTTATTTACACTGATTGTGAGATTCTGGCTTTTATCCTAAATTCACATCGCAGAGTTCGGAACTCACATGAATTGTGTGATCCATTTATATTTGCAGTCGCAAATCTCGGGCATCGACTAAATTGTAACTGTTTTTGATATTAAAGATTTGCAAATGTCATTTCGGCAATCGAGTGGTTATAGGAAAACAAACAACCATTGAAAACCCGACCCTGTAAAAGACCAATCACGCAAAAGCATTTCTTTATTATGATTTAAGGAATTGGGCAAAAGTGGGGACTATGAAAACCCTTTTATTTCGGGGATCACCAATAAGGAAGTTGATTGTATGATAGACGCTGGAACCTAGGCAAAAGATCCCGTTAGTCGCGCGCAGCTTGATCCAACGAAAATAACATCGCGCCATGCCAACCAAATATCACCAATAAAGAAGCCAAGGGATATTTATTCACTACGCCTTTGTATTGCAAGGCGCATCGCCTACATTGATTAGTGTTTATGACAGCCACACGCCAGCCAAGCAATACATGACACTATACATAGTCCTTCCCATTTGTTTGTTACTTGGGATTGGCGCAGTGATTGTCATGTGAATGTTTGTTGATCTAATTAAGGCACATATATAGAAATAATCCCACATGATGATCATTCACATTATCCGTATACCAGTTTCGTCATAACAATCGTTTTGATATTACAAATTTCGTATAGTCTGCTATATAACAATGTCCAATATGGTGGATCCGCTTAAACCATCAGGATAACCGCCCAATCGCAACATTCTCCCCCATCCAATCCAAAACTCAAACTTGCCGATTCGGAATCCGGCTTCTTAGTGACACAGTGTCGGCACATAAAACCATCACCAGCAAGCAAAAAGGAGATAGAATATAACTAAACGTTGACGGCTTTACCAATTACCAAAGAGGAAAAAAAAAAAAAGACTGCGTGTGAGAAAGCAAAGAAAAGAGAGAGATAGATAAAAGAGAGAGAGCATATCATAGCATAGCATAGCATAGCATAGCATAGCAAACAACCACAGTACTACCCGACACCATCTTCAACACAATGGGTCAAAGAACATTATGGGATCCTGCAGCGACCATGTGTCTAATCAAAGCGCGTAGACAGCACGACGTAGAATTTAGAGCAAACAAGCGAACGAAACAAGTATGGATCAAAGTTTCGTCCTATTTGCGGAATAATGGACATCAGTTTGACCACCACCAGTGTCATGTAAAATGGAAGAATCTATTACGAGATTTCAGGGTATGTTTGAAAAAGTAAAGAAAAGTCTTTATAACGAAAAGACGTGTGCTGTTTGATTGTATGAATTGGTGCATTATTTGCTCTATTCTTTACAGTTTGTTGTAAACGTCCGATCATGCAAGGATCGGCCACTTCAATTCAATTTTACTTTTTCACATCATCAAACGCGATTGACTCTCAGACTTATCTTACCCATGCAAATTTACTTTTTTTATTTATTTTCACAGCAAACGAAACGAGAAAACATGTCTTTGCAAGACGGTCTACAGAAAGAAATGACATCTGGAACTAATCTATATAAGATGATAGATAACTTTATTGGTAGGTTCGATCTGGATTAGGGCATAAAGTAGGGCGGGCCTGGTTTGGACGCGAATTGATGTTGGGGAAGGTTGAGAGTGAAGTGAGTTTGTCGGTGTGGAAAATGAAAGTAACGAGGAGGGGAAGGGGAGATGGTAAAGGGTAGCGGGAAATGATAAAATGACATTAAGATTGTACAGAATTTTGAGCAAGTCGAAATTTTTCAAGAATTTGTCTCGTAATGAAGCTTTTATGAGTAATAGTCTTGGATAATTCGATAAAATGCATCTCTGTTTGATTGAATATTGACACTTTTCATTGATTGTCACACAGAACTCAAAGACGACTCGAGCGATTTCCAAGAAAACGATTCAAAAAACTCATGGGACCACACTAGCAGTTTACAATCGGACGATGGACAACAACCGCCTTTGCTCAACCGCCGTCCCTCCATCACAGACAATCTTGCCATGCCATCCAATATTCGTAATTTCCAAACACCTCCATTCATTCCTCAGACATCGCCTCCTGTTGGACTCCCATCCCCAATCCAGCCAAGCACGACTGGAATAACACCGAACGGGCCATTACCAAAAATATCACCTCTGGCTGCTGGAATCCACACTAATAATAATATACGTCCCCGCAAGAAGCCAACAAAAAGATTACGACCGGATATAGACCAGTCATCGCTTTCAGAGGATTTGATCATGTCCCATGCCGTATCGATTCCTACGGCATCCATGTCTCCGCAAAGCGCATCGCCGAATCAGCGGTTATTTCAGCGAGTGTCTGTGCATACTCGAAAGAGATCTCCATTCAAGGAAAACATTGTCGTTGGACATGGAATGACATTTAAGGATTTATTAGATTATGTGTTTCCTCATAATCCTCCAGATAGGAAGCGGTTTTCTGTGAAGACTGCCTTGGAGAATGGAAGCGAGTTTATGCCCAATCAGTTGATCGAGGCCGTGTTGGGTTCAAGGGAGTATATGGATCTATGGATTGATATTGAAGACGAGGTGGTCGATTATAATGAGCTTTTCTAACTTCAACAAATAGAGGGGGGTGGGGGGAAATACATGCTGACTAAGGGTAGAAGGAGCTCGAATACATGTGGTTTTTTATAGATGAAACGAAGTTGGATTTTCAAATAAGAGTGGGGGTTATGCGATTAATAAGAAACCAAATGTAACCCCTTATTAATTACAAAGTAACGAACAATTTGATGCTATGTTTTCTTTTTTTCACAAAGAACGGTGCTGATATTTGTACAGATAAATTTACATGAAGGGCATATTTTTTGTCGGCACTAAAACTTCGGACGACGCATTTATTTCTTGTACAGAATAAAATAAACTGATTGGCCGTGCCATTCTTCAACACAGGTTTCACATATTCGTATTTCGTATACGTCATATCCTATCGAACGCTTACGTGTTATAGTTAGAACACCCGTGTTTGCATATAGTTCGATGTAGCTGAGAGAGAAATGGGATGCCTGAATTCTATTCGGGTAAGATCCTCATTAAAAATCTGAATCGAAAGACTGCGACTTTGGTACAACTACTAGTTATATTGTTTTTTACATTACATTAGCTGCTTTTCCAAGTTGTATAACGAAATAATAATACGTTGATATTATACGACTGCGTTTATATGGGTAACATATTTGCGCATTAGAATGCCTTGCGAACATAACAAGAAATCAGATATCCCAATAGACTCATATTAGGCAAGATTTGGCGAGTGTGTATCACTACTTCCCTTTTCTAAGAACAATGCATGTGGACGCATTGGTAATCTCACGTATAATTTACCATTGTGAGAGTTTAAACACATTGTAAACTCTAGCTACACCGATCAGAACGTCAATTGCCGAGTAAGGAAAATCGATGCTTGTCTATTTGCTTGCTGTTAATCATCTTTACGAAAACCCCATTACACTTTTACATTATTGGCTAGATGTAATAAAAGAAATATAGTACATTGAAACACAATGTCTCCCCTCCGCTTACTATTCAGCATTAACCTTGGAAAACTCAAAACGACAGCATAAGGCCCTAGAGAAGTACCGTTGAACGTAAACACAGTTAAAAGTTTCGCAAACATGAAAAGGGGATATGATTGGTGTCATACCACTTGCTATTTTGAATGATAACTGGAATTGGACTATCCAAAAAATACCATTAAGAAATAATGGGGAGTCTATTTTAATATCAGTTTTGGCCTATAAATAAATAATTAATTAATACAGTATGTCTATTGGGGGGAAAATACTGACAGGAGAACCGTCTCTCACATTTTTATACCACATAATAACAAGAGACGCGGTTTTTTTTGTGCCATATAATTCAGTAAGCTCTGTGCAACACTTGGTAAATGCTTTTATTAACTCGGCTTTTTTATTAAAGACTTGATAATTAAATAAATCTGCACATTGTTGAACAAAATATGAGGAGTGTGTGTTGGGAGGTCGAAAAAAAAATTGCATTGAGGTGAGAATACTTCATATGTTAGTTTGTTCGCATTTATCAACGATAATTTTTTACATTGAGAAAATATATGAATATAATCAGTAAGACAGTAAAATAAAATACAATTAGATAAAATTAGAGAGAAAAAAAAAGTCTAAATAATTACAACGTTTATAAAACTGGTTTGTAAAATAAAATTAATTTAAAGTTTTAAACTTGATGAATTGTAGTAGGGAAGTAATGCCGTAAGAGAATCTCTCACAAGATAAGAAAGAGATTTGGCCTTTTGAATGTTAATAATCATCACCGCAGGTCTCCTAAATTCATTATATAATACATTCCAAACATTGCTTCTCACTGTCTCCTAGTTCCATGCATGGCAACGGCGATGTCTTGCTGTTGGGGGGAGGGGGCAAGTTTCAATGATGTGAGTCACAAAGTTACTAATCATTTGAATGCCATTAATATTGTGTGCAACTCTTCCCCATTTGGCACGTCAGTCAACCAAGTCTTTTAGTCTTCTAGCTTCCCTCCCGCGTATTCACTTTCTCCTCTAATTCTCTCCAGTTTCTCAACATATCTGTCAATTTCTAGTACGCTTGATACGTACTAGTACTTGGTTCGACATAAACAGCGAAGTCCGCCTCATGTCTTTTCACTCCTAGCAGTCCTTGTTTCTCTTGAATTTAATTGCAAGGCCAATTATACATTATTAGAAACACATGGCGCACATCAACTCTGATAGTCCTTTCAATACTCAAAGCCTCAACATATATGCTCGAATTATATAGTACAAGTTAATTGACGACTTCTTCAATCCACTTATCGTGTCAGTGTCCGTGGAGTGTTGTAATCTAATGTCTCCTTAACGTAAAAGAGCATGTATCTACAAAAAAAAACACATTTAGTAACAGGGTCAAGCATAGCAACTCAAATTATTTATCGAGACAACAGTACTCACGCCTCAGTAGTAAGATTTAACACATCTTCCAAAGTTAAAGTCGTAACAACCGAGTCGTCGAATTCGTACCACTGAATTTGACAACATTGTTATAAAAAATTCAAAGACAATATTTGGTAAGTCAACAAAAACAAACCTTATTCGCAGTTCTGGTGTATGTCTTATAATGTCCAGACTGATAAGTTCCCTCGTGAGTAACAACAGAGAATAAGTTGTATTTGAATTCCGGTAAACAGTCAAGTGGCTTCCCTTGTTTCAAACTTTCCTTCCCCCAACTGGTGTATTCCCGCATATCAAGCTCTTCAGCGAACGATACTGGTGTCTCGTTCTTCTGCGTCTTACCTGCTGACCTTTGAAATCGTTCGAGAACAAGGCTTAAAACTGGTGGCAGTTGACGGATTGTGAATTGTGTTGTTGCAGTTTCTCGTGCGTTGCAAAAATCACATTTGTAGTCATCTATACGTTCAGCAGCTGTAAATCTACGAATAGAACAAAGGTTCGTTAATTCATCGCTAAGCGACGTGGGTTCGTAACTGGTGTGAATATTGGCTTACTTATTTCACCTACTTTCTCAGGCAGTCTACCAGAGGCTCGGCTTTTTCACCAGATTTTTTTCTCGATCTGCCTCGCTTAGGCACTTGTGGCAAGTGTAGTTGAACAAATTGCATGGGTTCAGGTTTTCGATTAGCATTTCCGCATGTACATTCAACGATATTCTCAAACCATCCTCCGAAAGCTTTATGAACAACGCAGTGGCATTCGTATTCGCTGCGTTCTATAGAGAGTAGAGATACAGTCAATAACGACAGCTTTTTCGTGCTATAGTAAATTCAACATATAAAAATAGCATGCCTGGCGAGTGCTTGTGTATTACGTCAATAAGTGCAGTAAATAATTCGTGCGCGTCATGTTCAGAATATCCGGTTACTTCCAATCCGGCAGAATTCCGCAAGTTCTGCCACATTACATGAAGAAAGCTACAAGGAGCATAGGGCTCTATACTACCAGAGACCATCTAAGATTTTAATCCACGACAACATCATTAGTAACTATCAATTAACCTAATATAGTATCGCAAGATCAACAACCAAGACCATACCTCTTGAAAGAGGATATCCAACTGGCAGCAGAGACAGTGGTTCCCAATCTCACATAGATGTCGATTATGCTTGTCAGCGAGAAAATAAGCGCGAACTATCGGATTGTTTATGAGCGCTTGCAGAACAGCATTCATATAGCAAGTAGAGCCTATGTTATACAATCCACGAATTCCTGAATGACCAACCCGCAAAGATGTAAGATACATGATCAAATTTGCATACCAATTCACGAGAGATCGACAATCACAAAATCTAAACCATACCTGCACAAGGATGATGTTCGGTCCGAGCCTTTAGTTGGGCAATTTCACTTTCGCTTGGCTGCCACTCTTCAAATCTTGCTCTCTTTGCGCACGGCTCTACCAAACAGCTAGCAAATTCAGAACCAATTGGTTATGTAGAAACAGGTCAACTGCTTCTTGTGTACCTTTTGCGTTAGCTTCGTCTTCCTGAGCGTGCGTGTCTTCCAACTCGCGAATATACAAAAACTCGGCATCGTATATGTAGTCTTTACACTGCGAGCAGTATACAAACAGCCTCTCCACGTCAACGGCTACAAATCGACCATTACGATTGCAATATATGATCAACTAAGCAAACTCCCATCACCTCGTGATTTTATTAAAAAGGTTGTAACATACCAAACACGTGCTCGTCAACAAGATGACCCTTCATATGTTTTGGCCAACACCCGAACCAAGAGCAATGTAAGCACCCATGAAGACGATTTCCGAAGTCGCCACAGAGATCACATGGTGGTGGAGTCGGCGGGACCCGTTCTCTTTTCCTGTCAGTAAGCTCTATTGAGGACGGAATGTGGTTTTTCCATCGGGAAGAAGCCTTTGCGACTACTCTGTATCGATCCAAGTAGGCACCGGGGGTCTATCGAGTTAAGCAAACGATAATTATGCTGTATTAATGTCTTGTAATTGTAACTATAGAATAAATGGGTGTGTGAATCGATTAACGTACGTCTTCTTTATATTTCTTAATGTGACGGCATCCATGTGTTTTGTTCATCGTGGTTGAATGAAGTCTTTTATATTATGTTTTGCTCTCTAGTTTCTCGGGAAGGATTTCGGATTTTAAGAAAAAAGTGACAACTCGTCCACCGATAATTTAGTTTTAGAATGAGCGTTAGCACTCCCTGCTAAAATAGAATTCTGTGCCACAGATCCAGATCAGAGTAAGAGAGATTCCCGATTTGTCAATACAGATCATTCTTTTTATGGATAAGTAAAAGTAAGATTGGCTATTTAATCAGTAGGCCAATTCAAGGACTCTCTTTCTTTGTTCATCATTGCAAACAAGCTTTTTTAATGGGTAGCTTCTGAAGGCACCTCTGCATCACATTACCATCAACTTTTTAAATATTAATATGACTTACAAACTTCCTAAAGTATTACGGTTCCGGACTTTTATCGCAACACTCTTTGAATAAACTTGTAATTCACGGGTTATTTACATTTTATTCCAATTAAATGAATAAAGTTGTCTTCGGCAATAATTCATATTGGGCAAAAAGGAAAGGTGAAGAGCGAAAGTAACAATCTTAACTCCAGGGGAGCCTGGAGCAAGGGACCTGTTTTGATGTACCCCGCTACGGTTCCCTAAGCATAAGGCAAGTCTTTAAGAAGTTATTCCCGAGAATTATGGCTAATTGAACAATCGAAGTCAAAGCAACAGCGGCGGTCATAGAAGGAGGAGAAGGAGAAGGACGAGAAGAAGAAGAAGGCGACAACGAAGACGACTACTATACCGTCGCAGTTGAGATCCTGGAAGCGTTTCAAAACGATCCAGAGAATACAGTCTTTCGGCGACAATAAATTCGTTTGGAATTGACGTGTTAACAATACAAACGTTTACTCTGAGTTATGAGCCGTGAGAATATTAATATACAAGTCAAACATGTCGGCCAATGGCACATTATCGCAACGGTGTTCTCGGACAGACACAAGCGCTCTTGTCGACTATATTGTTGGTTGTGGTCGAACAATCAACGATAAATTTTTTAGTCTTCTATTTTTGCTCAAAATCATCTGGTATGACTTAGCACTGTTTCTAATTCAGAGATGACGGCTCTGTCAATACGGATTCCTTTATGTATAATTATAATCTCATTGAAACAAAATCAGAAACGTACGCTAAAGTCAATATGTACATTCGGCGACAAAGAATATCGCCTCAGCTTACCGATCAATTAGTAAATCCTTGCAATTAGAATAGTTCTTTATTATTTATATTCCAATAAAATTCGTGTTTAAATATAAATTTATTTCGTTCGTCCCTGGTAGATTTCTATCGCTGGTAAAAGTGTAAAACGCTTCCTGTATCAGCGCTATACGGAGTCAAACTTGCGATTATTATTTAAGCGCTTAGTGTAGAATTTCCCCGATAAAAAAGCTATTGCCCGCGCCCAGTTTTCTGAAGATTGCACAATGGATAAGACATATGGCTGCTTTTTGACTGTGACGTTATTTTCTGAATATTAATATGTTCACTTTTGCTTAAAAACTCACAACATAATATCGATAAAACAGATCTTCCTTTCCATCTCTAAGAACATGCTCAAGTAAGTGGACCCTATACCACATGGTGACAGCTTGTTCATTCATTACTTTATTCTTTTCATTGCCATAATTATTATTATATCTTTCATGAATATGCTGGGCCAGTGTCTCATTGCTTTGCCATGAATGGGGGCTCGAGTTACCCTTCATATTATAAGTGGCTCTCAATATAAGAAAGTGATCGGGGCTCAACAAATTCCTTTCTTATATCGAAAATCTCTTATAACGAGAGTTATTTGTTATGTAATTTTAAATCAGGTCCAGCAAAAATACTTTCTTATATTGAAAATTTCTTATATCGAAAGGTTCTTATATCGAGAGCCACATGTATTTGCTAGTGGATGTTCTTTGGCACTTTGTAAAAACCTTGGGGCTTTAGGTTAACTCAGTAGTATAATATGTTGTGCTACCAATGTTTACCCTTTATATCTATATTATTGGGCCATTTCTCTTTGATTGATGTACTTTTTTATCATCTCTTTTATGGTGGCAAATATGAGGCCAAGTCAATAACATTTTGCATTATTGATCAGGAAAATTTATCCTTTATAATTGTATCTGGTAACTCAAGCCTTCAAGATCATCAAGAAGCACCCAAAATTTTGCCAGGTTTATCTTTAACAATCTTATTTATACTTGATTTGGTCTGCTCAGTGACATCCCATTTACTGATTAATCAAAATTACTGAAATTGACAAGAAAGAATTGTAACTTCAATAAGTACAACTTTATTACTGAACTACATATTAATATACATGTTAAAGCTCATTTTAACTCAGGGAGGGGAAAGAATTGTAACTTCACATTCTAAACTTTCAGATCAACATCATGGCCATGATGTGATATTGGAAGAAACCAACAACGGAAAAAACATAAAAAAAAACGGTACAAAAAACGCGGATAAGACAAAAACGGGGTTTACGAAGCCGTTTTAACGAAGATAGCCTTATAACGAAGCTTTTTCAGGAACAGCGGCTTTGGCTGGAGGAGTTAAATAAATTATGCTTAAGAAAGAAAATACATCTTACATATCGTGCTTTTGCCAGGCGGCTAATAGATTTTCAGAATATTTTCTCCACTTTCCCTGCTCTCCCCGCTGTCACTCGGAGTTTTCCTCTCCCTGCATGACACTCAAATCCTACACCTTCACAATGGCATTGTAATTGGAGATTGCAACACATAATTATACCAACCAATCCCAATAATACATGAAGAAGCAGATTATAGAAGACTGAAAGCTTATTAACAAAATCACGTTTTCACAATGACTTGGTGAATATTCTTCAAGAAATGGAAAAGTCTGGAAGTCACATGGCACTTTAATCATTGAATATAAAATGTCAAAAGGAACTTGTGCTGACAATTCTGAGAAAGAAGCTGATGCATGTTTTTGCCCTCCAACAGTTACCAAAGACAAAACAGAGAAAGATGATATCTGCAATTTGAAAAACTCCACTAGGTATAGGTTGAGTTTTGTGGAAGCAAGGTCTGAGATTTTTGTAATCTGTCATGTTGCTAATGTACCTTGCTGGGAAGAGTCAGTTGAGAGTTCATTCACAAGAGTGGTCTTTTACTTTACTGTTGTTTGTCTTCATTTGTTTCTTGTGCCAGTGGCTGGGGATGTTTCAGTGGTTGGACAACATTTACTCTTTGATCCAACTTGCAGAACAATGATGTGAACGCGATGGGCTAACACCGAGGGTTCGTGCTCGGCATCGCTTCATTATGGGCAATGTGTAGTTAACGATTATACAAATTACTCTCGTATAGCCAAGCAATTATA
>CAJVPI010000486.1:0-28723 GCA_910592345.1 Paraglomus brasilianum
TTTATGAAAATTGGCTAACCAGTTGAGGAGCAATGACAAAATAAAAATATCCGGTTTTTTTTGTTACACACTGTATGTTTTATTAATTGCCGCATCCGCATAATTATTTGTTGGATAATATACCAACATATTACAAACATGTCATAATTCCATTTTCGGTCAGTGAAATGTCCCTGGACATGTAATGATCGACCATAAAAAAGCCTTGTATAAATGTCAAATGTCAAAAGACTTACCGTCCGTTACTATATTATCTATAAGACACATACATTCTCTTATAATATTAACAAGCCATATAACATATTAAAGTCTGCTATTACTATTGAAAGCATAGTAACAATACTCAACCATGGCTTATCCACTCGTGATCAAGGATATCATCAATACATTGTGGCCTTCTGTTAGGGTCAACGTTCAACATCCACTCCATCAACTCCACACAATTTTTCAAAGGACGGTTATATTTGCTGAACATGACCGGTCCTAAGGCTTTACAAATTACTCGTTCTTTCTGAAAAGGTTCGATTCTTTCAAAAAGTTGGTAAAAAATGGTTCCTAATACCCATATTTGCGCAGTCGATTGTCTATAAGTGACGTGGCCATACATTTCAGGTGGAACAACTAGAGATTTAAACACTAGATTAGCAAATATATAAAATAACGAGTATAATAAACGTGCGTTTGATCACTATTTATATTTGCAGTAATAGTTTGAATGCTTACTCGATCCAATCTTCTCAATATGTTGTTCATTTTCCTTCGTCTCGATTGCCAATCCAAAGTCGATTAATTTGATACTGCCATCAGTGCCGATGACTAAATTGTCTAGCTTTAAATTGCGATGGTAAATTCCATAGCTCTCCAAGTGGTTACATGCAAGCAACAGTTGGCGCATTATACTTTTTGATTCGTCTTCTGTTAATCCGTTAGTTCCTCTGCTTCTTGCAACATCGTTCAAGTAATCTTTTAAATTTGATTTTAATCCAATCGAATCGTATCCATGAAATTCGAACTCAATCATCCACTCCTCTGGTCTGATTTTCATCCAATAAAGAAGGGTTATAATATTAGGATGTGGTGGGATTTTTCGGAGAATGACCAATTCTATTGGCATCTCAATTTTATCGCATAAAACAGTTTTTGCTTCGGACTTTTTCAAAACTTTTTTTATTGCCACGGGACAAGTTTGTGGTGGAGTGATTGTTATCATTAGGGCGCAGTTATCCAAGAGCTTTTAATATTTTCGGAGTAATTTGGCGAACTTCTGATTAACTGAGTCTGCGATGGTTTGATGCCTATTTATATTTGATTGCAATGAGTCACTTATCGTTCATTGTATATTGTTTCCGCGCTCATTTAAATGTTAATTCACCCAAAATTAGAAGGATCTCCTAAATGTTTCGATCTATCACAAGACTTCGTGTCAAAACTTAGACAATAATTTGCAACTTTAAATTTGATCATAGTATGTAATTAAGTCAAATAGTTTTGCGTCCTTTCTTTTCTTTTCTTTCTTTTCTTTTCTTTTTAGTTTTGCGTCCTTTTTTTAGTCTAGTCAAAGTCTATTTATGATGGAAACCCGAAAAGAGTGATTCTTCCTCTGAAAACTCATCACGCACCGTTTCTTGCAACGCTGCAAGTCGTTTTATGAGCAAGGGAGTGTTTTTCTCTTGGAAATAAGCTATTGCAGTCGATGCGGTTTGCAGATCGGAACGGACCAGAATTGAACAGGGGAGGGTTGTTTACTAAACGGTTGACTTTTTTCTCTTTTTGTTTGTAGCTGACATACAGTATGACATAACCCTCGCCAAACAAGTCCTGCGACCAAAGGGAGATAGGAGCCATGTCTTGCGTTTGGGGTTGGAATAGTTCATCGATTGATAATATATAGAAGTTTACACGTCATTCACGCATTCTTACAACTCTTCATTCGCCCATTTTGAGATTTCTCTTTCAGACCTATTTCATGAGATTATATATTGATTTTTCGAACTGTCAGACAACTTAGGTTTTGGACAACTTGCAATTTACTTTCAGCGATTAATAAATATGTTAATAAGAAAGTAAACTTAGTTTATGCTTGATAGTAAACCACGAGAGTTGCTGTTGTTATTGTTACAATACGTCTTATATTACATAACACGTATTTGTTCACAGACGGTTCTATTAAACGGACGACATTTTTACTAAACTGATCACTGTTATACCAAATTTGGAAAAATTCACACGCAACTGAATGCTTTATTTCGAAATTCTTTGTCATATCGTTATACGTGTTTTAATTATAAAACTTCATTCAAATTGGTAGTTTTTTATATGTCAACTCGTTCCGGATTAAAGCGGACCTTTATTAAAACGGACTTCACTAAATTTCTTCATGGATGGATATCAGTAACTGTAGCTTGCTTTCGTGGAGGTTGGACAGTAATTGTGGACGGTATACAGGAAAACTGAAAATTTTAGTAAACTTCGCACGACACTTTAATGAATAATATTGCATAAGGTGGTTCTTTCAATTTGGCCTGTCCACAATCGATTATATGCGCATATCACATGTTCTCCTGATATAAGAAATTCCCAAAGAACGACCGCCTGCCGAATCAATGAGAAACAGCTGTAATCGACGTGCAAACGATAAAAAAGAAAATCCGGGTTTGGCTTAACAAATTGTATGTAAGCAATTTTTGATTGATGATTGTCTATACAATGAGTGCACAATAATCTCGTCAAATTTGCTATCCAAGATTCGCGTATCTTTATCCTCGGTATCCATTTTTTTTCTCCATACCCAATCGGCAGAATAAAAGTTTATCGTAGCTTTTTCTTTTTCTTTTTATCGGCGGTTATTGTGCTAGTAGACAGCATCTTTCTGGTTTCTTCGCGTCTTTTCTTCTCTTCTTCTTCTAGTTTCCTCCGCATCTATTCATTAAAAATGGTTAGCGGTGCTTTACATTTTAAATTCAATGCGCTTTTTTCAACATTCATCATACCTCTGGATCAATATCTGCCGTCCGACTTTTCTTGGCTACTGGCGATATTTTCGCTGTAGCTGACAATGACGATTGTGATAATGATGATGTCGTCGCCGTCGCCGCCGCCGTCAATTTCCGGGTAACAGACGCCTTGGGCAGTGAGAGCAAGCCTTCCGTTACTTTTTTGAAAAAGACGACTGTTTCTGGGTTGGAAAGTACTTGGGATGGTTGAAATTGTTTAAGTGTATCCAGTGTTTTCTACAGGTGTGAATAGAAGATGAATTAAAGGATTGTTGCATCCGTCAACAACTTAATCGGTCATGTCTGATTAATTTAATGCACCTTTTGCTCTGATTCGGTCGTTTCATTTGCGTTGAACGGGGCTGTTCTGCGTTCTGATGAGAGAGTAGATTAACTTGGTGATAGTCAAGACAACGCCTATGCATCTTTTCTAGTTTATAATACAATGCTTACTTCGTGCATTTATTGCCAATCCCGCCGTCTTCATCATATCAACAGCTTCGTTGATCTCCTTTTCCTTATCTTCAATAATCCGTTCTAACGTACTTGTTTGTCTCTTATATGATAATGTCAGTGTCGTCATTGGAAGAATATAATGCTCATAAATAATGGTGCTTCCGTCAACATGTGTTTCAGACGCAGGTCCGTGGGATTGTACCAATTCACAAGCGAATACCCATTGAATGGCTGCCATATCTAACTCGAGAACTGCTCTCAAGTTAAACTTGTAGACAAGGATTGATAGTGGTTAAATAGTCGTATTTCGTATGGTTGAACAATCTGTTATTCGTTTCATGTTAATATCCACCTCATGTTTGTTCACGGGCACGCGTCAAACGTAATTGACGAGCCGCATATGCTAAACCCAAAACATTACACGGGTTTCTTTTTATTTACCTTGCCATCCTTATTTTCAGCAGTGTACATGACACGGCTCTGTCTATGCTGTATAAAACTCTTTAAATGCTCAATTAATCTGCTTAATCTCTCTTCTTGTTCTACGTCCAATCCACAAGTAACTTCCTGCCAGAATTCGGATTAGTTAATCACGTAATCTTAATTAAACAAGCCGTTTGTAATAAAAAGAAATACCTTTCCCCGTTCTTTTATTCCCATCATGTCTAACTCTTCAAACCACACACTGCACAAGTCGGTTAAAAGTAAGGAATATTTGCCCATTACCATGTCGAATTGAGATTTTGCAAAAATTGTCTTTAGTTCCGATTCCAAACGCACATTTTCTAGGACGGTCCACGGTATGCTCCCAAACTGTTGAATTTGATTTCTATTAAGGATCATGGCTGAACCGAGTAATGCAAGATTAAAACTGCTGAAAAGACGTTTCCGCAGTGCGTAAATTTAAATGTCTGATATTAATATCCCACAACATCTGCCAATCACATTTCAACTGATAGAATGACCTCACACATTCCAATAAAGGCAATTACATATAAGAGAATTCAAAAAAATTTCACCGATTCCTCCTCTCTACCCAAATCCATCTTTACATCTTTTCGCTTCCCAACGTATACCGAAAAGCAGAGATGGTCAAATTCATCAAACCCGGCAAGGTGGCCATCGTTCTCTCGGGACGCCATGCTGGCAAGAAAGTCGTAATCGTTAAACCGGTCGATGACAGTACCAAGGATCACCCGTATGCTCATGCTATTGTAGCTGGCATTGAACGTTACCCACTGAAGATAACCAAGAAAATGGGTCCCCGAAAAATTGCCAAGCGGTCGAGGATCAAGGTGTTTATCAAGCAGATTAATTATAACCACTTGATGCCTACGAGATACACCTTCGAATTGGAGACTATCAAAGGAACCGTGACTCAAGAGACTTTCAAAGAAGTGTCTCAGAAGGAGGAAGCCAGAAAGGCGATCAAGAAAATATTACAAGAGAGATACAAGACCGGGAAGCATAAATGGTTCTTCACAAAATTGAGATTTTAAATGTGGGATGGATTTCGGTCGTTTTTGTGGCTGAGTTGTGGAGGGGATGATATGTCACATGTAGCTTTGTTTGGACATGTCTTTATTAAAACTGACTGTTTTTGAATCATATTGATTCGAGTGAAGAATGGATTACTTGAGTGTTGAGAACTGGGTTATGATGGTACGGATTAGACGTTGTTGTCTAGTATGGTCGGTTGATCGAAGAAAGGATTGAGTATTGGTCTAAATACTACGACAATAAAATGGATCACGACATTCGCGACTCGATTTGGCCCAACGCTGACGGAAGAAGGATAGTGAGAAATATTGGGGCATCCTTTACTCTAAAACTTCCCGTCGTGATCCACTGTGTAGTTATAGTCTCCATCACCGATAACGCCTACCATAAATCGCACCAACTAATGAACGAGGACTAGAATGTATATGACGTTTGAACTGCAATAAATAGTTTATAATCAAAAGTTCGTTAAACTCTAAAACAAATAACAGGCACACAACATTCTTTCGATTGCGTCGTCATTATCATTCTATCAGTTTTGGTCAGTATCGTATCAACACATCACATCAGGTAAACTGTAACGGATAAGCAACGCGCGATTACTATGTAGAGAGAGACTAGTTTTTCCCCTACTTATGCAGCAGACGAGAAATATCTCAAACCCATGATGAGTCGATTATAAATAGAAACTTTATTAAATTACTCTGCAGTCTTTTGTCGTTTGAAAGGAATTCGTTTATGTTCCTTTGCAGCATTCTTCTTTCTCCTCTTCTCAATAACCTTTTCTAGCTTTTTCGGATTATTCTTTAGCTTGTTATAGGTTTCAACCAGTTCGAGTTTCTTCTCCTCTGATCTTTTAAGATAAAAAGGCTTTTTGCCCTGAGATACACGCTGTAGTTCTGTCTTCCTGTGTTCGCGCTTGAGTTGATTCTTTCGTCGTAAATTATCCTCTGTTGTTGCTCTTGATTGCTTCAAATAAGAGAAAAAAACATCGGATTAACATTTGAAGGATTAGAGTGCTGTGAATAATACACATACAGTCAAAGTTGCGTATCACGACCCATTCTCTTGACGTAAAAAGAAATTGTTATGTGGCAACTGGAAATTCATATAAATGACTCATCGCTACAACAACGATCTTATATGTATCGTCATACCCAGCATTGACTGTGACGTATCACACGCAAACCTTCCCCTCCTCTTGATTACATTTTTCTTTCTCACGCTTACAGAAACAGAGAGAAGAGGAAAGTTTGTCAGGATACGGCATGCGTTATTCATATATCAGGTAGATGGTAAACCATTTTGTCTAATAGTCTGCGTAGTTTCTCAATTTCTTCCGGGTTTCTCTCTTTCCTTAATAGTTCTCGTAGTTCATTTATCTCTGATTCCTTATACTCGCTTATGAAGCTATATGTTTTCTCAAATAAATCTTCATTGAATTTGCCAGAGAGATTATCGAAACGTGGATCACGATGTTTCTGCCAAAGTAGTAATTAATTGAGATACAGTTAATATAAAAAGAGAGGATCTGATATCTATGCTTTCTTACCTTTGGTGGTACTTCAACAATTTGCCTAAACACACCAACTGGCTTTTTAGATGATGTTTCTGTTGGTTTCGATGACATGATGAAACGATGGAGCTTGTATATTAATATGGGGTGACAGAAATTAAAATAATACCCACGTGATTAGATGTATTACCAAATCAAGCATTTCAATTTCCCCTTGTTGCTCATCTTATGCGCTAAAAAAATTACGCGAGGCTTCTCAGCAGACCAGAACAATATATATTTTCAATAGCCCCAGCTAGAAGCGGATATTATGTTGGGCAATTATCTAATAACCAATGTGTTTAAAAGTATGTTGTAACATATCACGGTGGAAAATCCAATCAATTAACTTTTTACCAGCAAAAACAAGCTGTAAATCGGTTCGTCGCAGGTCTCGATGATATTAAAACAATTGAAATATGAAGTTGCATGTTCGAAGCTATGCACCTGTTAACGCCTCATGTAATTATAAGGCCAAGAACGGGTTTATTGAGATTTGTTAGCATTTCCATAATAATATGATTAGACTACAGTGCTTACAAGGAAGAAGAGCCAAGATAAGAGAACATTTGGCCAGACCCAAATTATAAAGTTGGCGAAAGAGCCAAGAAATTGGAAGAAGGAAGGCTTAATGTGACTGATTATGACGTTACAAGATGTCACCATTGCGTTTAAAGCATTAATTGAGTTCAACGGATAAGTAAAATTTATAATCTCAGTCCAGGTAAAAGGGCATTTGTTTTGGTATTCAAGACAAAGCAATACGAACAGATCTCGATAAGAACGGCTTTATATAAAAAGGTTTAAAGCACGGTTTTTTGATCCCAAATAAAAGTGAGAAGCATTTAAAGATGACTTGCAATGACGCTAGTGAACAGAATAAAAATCAATGCAATATTTTATTTTATCTATGTTTGAATGATAATCACGAGAATGCTACGTGGTATAACAGAAATGTAACAGAAATGTTATATACTAGTTTATTGATAGGGCATGTTAATATTAATGAAAGCAATTTATTTTTTGTTTATACCTAAGAATTTAAATGGTATTAATATCTCCTTGACTTTTTGGAAAGGGAAAATTAATTAGGATTCCGCTTTGTCATAAATTTAGAATAGTGTAATTAACGCTAATATTAAATTAATATTAAGTAATAGTAACATGTTCAACATGTTCGTCAAATGGTTAAGATCGGCAAAAGAATGAATTCTACGTAGAAGTAAAATTAGCCTCTATTACTGTATTGCTTCGTATGCATCTACCAAACATATCCTCGCAATAAACTCGGTAATTACGTACGTGTGATAAAAATAGATCAAAATAGAGACCCATCAAGACGCGTCAACTCGCATATCATTGGTTGCGTAACACAGACCTGCATAATGGCACGATTATTATTATCTTGAGAACTCTGTGATAATCACAACTCCCCGCCCATAAAAAGTTCCAAATGGACATTGACAAGATATTTAAACTCCCTTCAATACCAAGCGGAAAGAACAAACGCAAATTAACTGCTACTCCCAGTACCGAGGTACTAATAAACGTTCGTGCACGACTTGAAGATTCCGACGAAGATCTCGACGTTAGTAGCAGCCCGACAACTAGCAAAAACAAAGGAAAGGGTAAATCAGTACAGATCTCCGACGAGGTCGAAGAAAGAGAATACTATGTTGACGATTACGGGGACGAAGATGAGGAGGGAAGATTTTACGGAGGTGGGCTTACAGAAGAGCAGAAGAGGATACTGGAATTAGTTGACGAAGTCGAGACGGAAGAGGTTGTTGGACAATTTGTGTTTATCGAAAAGAGAGATAATACCAGAGTATTTGCTAATTGGTATGCGTGCTCTATATCAGGCAGACGTATTAGATCCTGCCGGTGTGCGAAAATTGATTCTTAAATTCGAGAAAGCTATTACCAAAAACAACGAGTTTCGAGTGAAATATGCTGACGATCCATCAAAGTATGTATATCAAACTATTTTCCAAATCATAGCCTTTTGTACCTCTATTGTTAACCTCCGCTGTCATCCATAACACTAAACCAGATTCATGGAATCTGAAGCTGATCTCGACGAAGAAATAAAACGTCTCAAAACGCTATCCGAAGTTCCAGATCTTTACCCTTACGTGGTCCAACTTGGCGCCGTTCCTCAGATCGTCTCTCTTCTTGCTCACGAAAACACAGATATCGCTATCGATGTAGTTGAATTACTCAATGAACTTACAGACGAAGACGTTGTGGCAGAACACGAAGAAAATGCTATGAAAGAATTCGTAAATGCTCTGGTAATTTGAAGTTTTACTAGATTACCTGTGAGCAGGTATGATTATGGAAGATGTCGGTAATTTGGAACAAGGGATAAAAGTTGTCGACTGATTGAATGCAATCTTTTTGTGAAAATATTCTTGGGAAACTCAAGTTGGAGAATCAGATGCTAGAGCTGCTGGTTCAGAATTTGCGACGGCTGGATGAAAACGAGAGCGCAGATAATCAGGGGGTTTTTAATACCCTTGGTAAGGTTTCAATTTGTGCTTTTGTTTAAGCATAAAGCGAAATGCTACTACTACACATGCTATGTTTGTCATGCGCTTTGCCGTAATAATGTTTCTTTTTTCCTTGTGTTTAGGTGTTGTTGAGAATTTGACATCACTGGACCCATCGATATCAGAGCGCGTTGTGATGGAAACGGACTTGTTGCAATGGATATTGACGAGGATAAAAGTGAAAGTATTCGATTCAAATAGGCAATACGCTAGTGAAATATTGGCAATTTTGCTGCAAGATAGCCGCGGTAACTATCAGGGTTTGATTCGGTGTTTGGAGGAGTTTTTGCTTTTCACTGGTGATTTGTTTGGAGAGTTTTTGCTTTTCACTGATGATTTGTTTGCTATTTTCACTTAGCTAATAGAATAAAATTGGGTGAATTGGGAGGAGTGGATGTATTGCTGCAAGTGCTAAATGTAAGAAACAACCAAGTGACACCCTATTGTTCACTTTCTAACGAGCTTTAGACGAACTAATTAGCTTTCGCTTATATTTAAAGTCATATAAACGTAAAGATCCTAAAGATGCAGATGAGACAGAGATGATGGAAAACTTTTTCGACTGTCTGTGTTCGGCACTTGCAGAGTCGGAAATAAAACAGAAATTTCTAGAGGGCGAAGGAATCGAATTGATGCTTATTATGGCAAAGTAAGTTTGTTGTCGTAGCCTTTCTGTTTAACCTAACACTGAGCACATTTAAATTGCAGAGAAAAGATGATGGCTCGGATGCGGGCGATGAAAGTTCTTGATTATGCCATGTCCACTCCAGATGGCGCTGGCAACTGCGAGCGATTTGTTGAAATTTTTGGCTTGAAAACTTTATTTGCTACTTTCATGCGCAAGGTAATGCAGTTAGTATAAGAATCTGTTGTGTAAATGTTCGATCATGTGGATTACCGCGTGCGTGCATTGGGATTGCTCGAGGAATTAAAGATGTAATTTCCCAATATATCATGGTTACACTGAGTTTCATCTTTAAAAAGTTCTAATTCTTTCTGCGTACTGTTACGATTATTGGATGTCTGGCACAGGGCATTAAGAAATTAAGGAAGTCATACAAGAACTTTTCGGAAGCACAGGAAGAAGGTGAGGATGACTATCAAGACATAGGTTTTACTGTCGGATAAACATTAAATGTGCAGAATGTTGTTATGATACAATTATGTAATGTGTGTTATATTACGGTTTGGCCGTCGTGCAGTGGTGTGCAGTGGTGTTACTTACTTAACATTATGCTTACATCTAATTTGTAATTCTAGAACATGTCATAGGGATTATTGTATCTCTCATAAAGAACCTTCCTTTTAACGGTGATTACCGATTACGGTTGTTAAGTAAATTTATTGAAAATGATTATGAAAAGGTCAACAGGTTACTGGAATTGAGGGACAGCTATGAGGCCAAGGTTGCCATTGTTGACAGGGAGATTACACGAGCTAAGCAGGTTGGTTCACAATGCCACAGCCATTTAAAATTTTTTTCCATTTGGGTCGGTGAGCATTCACCAATGGATTTCAACTTAGAGATTGGAAGAAGAAGAGGAAGAGGAAACCGATGAAGACATGGAAGAAGAATTCTATTTGCGAAAATTGGATGCGGGGCTGTTTACTCTACAGTTAGTCGATCTTGCACTTGCATGGATAGCATCCGAAGACGCCAAGGTCAGTTTTGAGTTAACGTTTTTACAGTGTCCATCTTTAATTATAAAGTTAATCTAACAACATCGTACATGGTGTTCATTGGTATAATACCCCGGCATTCTAAATGACTTTGACTTAAACCGCGTTTGTACTCTATAAATATTTGTTGATCTCTTGGTCATTTTGTGTAGATTAAGGAACGTGCAACAACTCTTCTAGGTCATGTAGGTCGAAGTTTTGAGGATGTAAAAAGTGTGTTACAAGGTTAGTGCGATGGGAAAACCTTGTTGTGGTATTCTAGTTTTGTAATTTGTGGGCATGCCAGTACTCCAAATTTGGAACACAGACTGATTATGCCATTGGATAATCCAGAATATTACGAGAACCTGGGGGGGGATGAGTCGGTTGAGACTATGCTTACATCATCAACACCAATGGCCGAAGAGGAGGGTGGGAAAAATGACAATGACGGGAATACGGAAACTAAGTTGAATACAGAGTACATGGATGAAGATGGTAAAGAGGAGGATGAACAACAGGAAGGCTCAAGTGAGACAGGAAAGGGTAGTAGTAGCAGCGTAAGAGCAACAGAAAGAGTTGTTAGCAAGGAGTTTGTTTCTCATCTGATAAGTTCTTTATAGTTCTATAAATATATATTCGTTATTGATGGGGAATAAAGAGAGAAATAATGGTTTCATATGTTATACCAATTATTGTAAAGTACTACAAAGTAAATTCACAATATAAATAATAATTGCGCTACTTGATTACTTGAAATATCAATGGTCGAGAATGCCACAAGTTACCAATGGTGTGCCATTATGCCTTTTGATGTACACTTTTCATAGACCTTTTCGAACGTTGTTGTTTAACCCATGTGTGCCCGCAAAGTTAATCACTATCTGCCCATTATGGCAATTGTTGTGTACAAACATCGATTATCGCCCTCTCATACATCCATCTGCATCGGTCGTGCTACGATCCCCAATCGGAATATAGGACTTTTCGACCAGTTCTTTGTCGAATACAGCCCGTCCTTGTTACATGAGACCAACCATTTTGAAGTTTACCGCACTAGTTGCCAAATATATCTAGAGGTTGTCTTCCGCATTAATGCAATTTTCTATTTAAAGGAAACAAGCGGGGGTTCTCCGAAAAACTATATCAACAACGAAAACACAGCGCTCTTTCCAACTCCAACGGTTTTTTGAAACAAAGAGCAGTTTTCAAGTAACTGTATGATTAACGCATTCAAATTCACGGGATAAAGCTGCATATACACAATAAACTACATTTTGCCATTTCATTCAATCCATATTATTCACATTCGTCTCTATATCTCTCTCCTCCTACACACACTCCACCCACATAAAATTATCTTCTTTTCTTCTTACTTCTCGAACTTTAATCTTTTTTTTTGTACCATAATTTTCGATATATCCTCCTTCTTTCCCCACGCTGGCGTGTTAGCTTGTAATAATATTCTTTGTACAGAACCTTTAATCAATTAAACATGACTCGCTTTTCGTCTTTGGTTTTGGTATCACTGGCATTGGTGCTTGCATTCTGCTCCTCGATATCTGCAAGTACTAGTCTTACTTTACACTATGACATTGTCAAGGTGTCGAATTCTAGTAAGGATTTGAGCGACGTTTACAACGAAGGCGGACAAGAAGACTATACTAGCGGCATTGAGCAGGTTAAAGGTGCTCGTTCTCCCGATGGCAGCGGTGTCTCGGTAAGTGTTACAACAATTGGAAGGATGATATTTGCATACACACACACATGTATATAAATTAATAAACAAATAATTTATTTATTTATTATTCTAGGGTGTTCTTTTCGACCTGGGCGATGCTTGTTCGAAAAACACCAGCAACGTCATCCCGGCCTTTTCCCTCCCTGCTGCTCTCAGCTCGCAACGGATAGCTCTCATACGATCATCCTCAAGCTGTTCCGTCCACGATCAGCTCGTCACAGCTCAACAAAGCCAAGTCGTCGGTGCCGTCGTCTATGGATCTGTCGATGCTTCAGCTCCGGATTCTTCCAGCACTGAAATCACCATCCCTGCTTTTCGCGTAGACGACAGTACCGGACAAAATTTGTACCAGCTGTTGGAAAAGAATGTCCAGGACCGTTCCACCCAGCCCGACCTTGCTGTGAAACTCGTCATGGTCTCGTCGCATGAAGGCTTTGGTAGTCCTTGGCAGATTGCTATCATCGTTATCGGTTGCATATTAATTATATCTTTCCTTGTCTCTGGTAAGCATTTTTTCATTTTATACAGGAACTATGCATCAACGTGACCAAAGGGTCACGCGTCATGCGTTAAGAGTGAGACAGTGCATAGGGAGACTATTGTCGATTCCAAAAAAGTATAAATAGAATACAAAGCATATAGATTTGCATACATCCACACACGCATATATATATAACACACGCACACACACACACACACACACACACACACATACAAAGCATTCATTCAACGAAAACTAGCATTATAACTCATCACTAATCAAACCAACTTCATTTTAAAACAGTCGCAATTCATTTCCGCTTATACCAACTCCGACATCGCGAAAGTGCAGACATGATAGCCCAAAGCGAAGCCGCCGCAAACGCTAAACTCGACGTTATCTTCACTCTCAACAAATCCGTCGTCAAATCATTCCCAACCAAAGTCTTCCATCGCTCCATTGGTGACAAGATCCGTTCTTCCATATACCCAAATGGCAAATCCTCTAGCAGTCGTCCATCCTCTGTCAGGTCCATGAAGTCTATCAACAAGGAGAACGCCAACGATCTATGTGCTATCTGTTTGGAAGAGTTCCAAGATGGCGAAGAACTCCGTGTATTGCCCAACTGCAAACATACCTATCACATCCATTGCGTTGATAAATGGTTGACGACCAAGTCCTCGCACTGTCCTCTGTGCAAGCAAGATTGTACTCCTCCGGAATTGGCTTCCAAGAGACAAAAGAAGTACGAAAAGTGCAACCAGTTGCACACCAGATTGGACGATATCTTTGCCACTGGCGGTTCTTCTTCTTCTTCCAACAGCCATTCTGAAAGATCAGGACTCGGATTTTTGAATTGGTTTGGAAACAGTCAGCACGAACAGCACGGTGGAAGACGATGCAACGATGATTTGTTCTCCGTTCAGGAACTCCCGCCCGCAGCCATGAAGCAGGAGAGATTTGTATGAAGGAGTGAAGCGAATTGAAGAGGGAGAGTTTAAAAAAAAAAGGCCTTTCTCATTACGGATTTCTCATTTTTGCATTTTTTGTTTATATCATTTCATTCAAAAGTCTTCCCGAATTCCCTCTCTCTTCTATTTCATTTGGCATCTTGTACAAAATATTCATGTTTCTGTAGAAGCATTTTTACAAGCATTTTGTAGTTTATATACAGTGCATATATCCCGCATTCTCGGCATTTTCCCACATTTGCATTCATAGAAATTGCATCGTTCACAGTCTCATTCATTAGGCATATTTTAGCATTTCTTCATAGAAAATTTCATCCCAACCATGTTGATTTACTATACACATTCATTGCCACATTTTGCATTAATCATACAGTTACAATCATTTAACACAATTTTGACTCTAACAAAGTCGACAGTCTTTCTTTACATTATTTATATATACTTGTAAGTTTTGGATTATATATATTCACGCGTTCCCCAACGGTGCCTATAAATAAAAACAAAATTGTCTTTTCAAATTGGTGATGTGCAGAAAAAGTGATTCTTTGATAGAACCAGCGACCTCTTTGATAGAACCAGCGACCTCTTTGACCACCCTCTTCTCTCTCTAACGCGAATATGATAATGATAATGATAATGATAATGACCACCGACGTTGTACAATCTGCGATTCACTTTGACACAAGTTTGAAATAATGGCCTGCCAATGGTCTCACAAAATTAGTATAACCGGTTACTGTGATTACATTGCATGTGCCTTGTCATCTTTATTATTAATATTACGTTACAATGAGTAATCAATCCCACATAAACCGTGTTGAGTAGTTGGTCAGTTCACTCTGTAGATCATATCCCGTTTTGGCATCAAAGATTTCCTTACACAACCTACTCTCGTCTGTTGTCCATTTCAGTTGCCATTCACTTAACAAAGAACTCTTGCATCATGTTTTTTTTGATGTTGCATAAATTACGATATTTGATGGTGAATGGGGAATGGACATTCTTTACAAATTTGTAATAAATGCAAAAATGCTTCGTTTGTTTCCCATTACTGTGTCAGAAGCTTGGACGAATCGAGTAATACATTCACTTTAAGGGGAAAACAAGAAACAGGAGTTAATGTGCACATGTAGGCTTTCCATTATCGCCCGTTTTTGTCGTAGGACATTCAGATGTGTTTTGTTACGATATATGTAAGGGTTTTTCAATATTTGGGGGGGAGGTTTATTAATAATTAACTGATCAGAAAACGGACATATCAGCAATGTTTATATTTTTAGGACAAGAAAATGAGCGATCTAATAACTTTCATGTTTCAATGTGAAAGTAGTAATGATAAATTAGTAAACTGGAAGCTGTATCGGCTCAACCTTCCGCCTTGTCCAGTATACCTTATTTTAGTTACTGGATGTTGGGGCCTGGTGTTTGGGGGTTTCAACGCCGATAACTCTTTTCGTTGTTGTATATACGAAACAAAACTGACGCCGATTGTCACAATTCCCAATAGAGAAATCATATGTTGAAAAAAATAGCTGTTTAGTAAATTAATGGCATAAGTCCATACTACGTACTAACAACGTGACTCCACAAATGTTTCAGGCTGCTCCTTGTCGAAACTGCAATCATATTGTCTAACCACAACCTTATTCAATCACTGGTAACGTAATAAACTATTTGAAAAGTGATGACTTTTAATAACGTCTTTGTCTTGACTGGCCGATAACAATAGACAATTGCAGACATTGTTTTTTCAACAACCGTTAATTTGTAAATCTCAGACAAAATAATTGTTGTTGCTATGAAAATTTTAGACTAAAGCTTGAGTTGACTAAGTCTTCTTATATATTCAGAAACTACGCAAAAAGAGACATTGTTTTGGAAATGAAGCGAGGAGGAGCAAAATCGAAAGGAGCCGATTGGCTCACTTTGTTTAGGTAGAGAAAGTGCGGAGAAAGTATTCTAACAAAAACCTTGGTTGAATGGCCTCGATTCTTTCCTTAGATGTTACGCGCGCGTTGATTCTCTCACGCTCTAGCGATCTGCTTATTAGCCTAAACTAAAAAGCTTAGTTCCCAGTCCGTCGAAATTCGATTCCTTTTTACGAATGCCATTGTGTACTCGGCGGGACTAGTGTCAAATTGGCTTAAAGCCTTGATATATTCGATGCTCGTTAAGAAAATAAAATATTCCTCATTTTGATATTCTATGTTCGGACTTTCATATATTCACAAGATACTTGCCGGGACTTGGAAAGAAGAGCTTCTTCACACGACACGTGACACAAATATAAGCTCATTTATCCTGAACGTTGTAAAAGCAATATCAAATATCGAAATAAAACTCGTGTTATTTTCTAATACTATAAGTCTAAATAGTGTTTTTACAGATTGATTTTTAGAATATGAAAAGACATGTTTGTTTACAATATTTCGCGATACTCGCATACAAAATATAACCGAATTGTGGCAGCTACTGTCGATTTCAAAATTAATTCTTTATTTCTTAGCTGATATTCTTACGTTAGGTCGTATTTCCATCATCAATACTAACACACAAGTCGTGCCGCACACAATTATTTCCTGAAGATGTTGACACATCATCCACATGTCCGCCCTTACTTTATTCAACGAAATGGGCAGCCTGCAAGTAAAATTACAAGTCGATTAATCATGTCCATAGAATCTCCAGCTTAATCTGCCCAATTCAAAAAAACAAACCATGACTTCAGTCTACATCACTTGGAACTCAGTACAACCAACAAATTAACTTCATTCTGTATGAAACTAAAAACGCATTATTCTAAATATTGTACATTGAATTTCTTCTTTCACGATAATACTTTTGGGTCCGACTCCCACACAAATAAGCCCCAAAATCTAGCCTATTCTCAAGTGAAAACAAATCTTGAATGACAAATTGTCAACAAGTTCATATCACAAAGAATAAAGGAAATCTATGGCATAGACGAATAAATGCCCAAAGTCTTTGTCGTCAGTATAAAAAAAGTGCCATTTTACATGTCCAAAGTCTCAAAAACCTCAAGTTATTGAGAATAGCCGATTGAAAAGAATGAATGACGCAAGGCCGAACGGGCGGAAATTCTTCGTTGTGGATCGTAATCTAACAATTTTACCAATAAATCATAAAACGCCGCGTGATACCCGGACTCTTGGGGATCTATGATTTCCTATTAAAAGGCATATTAGTCTCATGAAGATGCGTGTGTAAATCGCGCAATAAATATAATACCTTTAGTGATCTTGTATTCTCGACGTATTTGATACTACTTTTTGAAGTAGTTTCATCCGGGAAAGCAAGTTCTTCGTGTCTGAAATATTTCGAATATGTGGATTGCCTATGGAAAAACATACCGGGAGTGAATATGCACAGCTGACAAAGCATTAGAAGAATCACAGGATAGCAACGAGGGACAGTACCCTATACGCCGAACTATTCTAACTGGAATTCGGCCAAGTACTTTTTGCATTAATGCCAAATGCTCCAAATTATCGTGAGTCTGAAATAAGGCATCTCCGGTGAAAAGCTCAACCAAAATACAGCCAACAGACCAAACATCACATGGATACGACCATCCTAATCCTGCATGAAAAAGATCAGGCTTGGGATCTTCAGAACACGGTAAGTAGATATTCATAGCTTACCCAGTATTACTTCAGGTGCGCGATAATGCCTCGTCGAAATAACCGGTGAGTGATACTCATCTTCAAATATAGCACTTCCAAAGTCAATAAGTTTGATATAAGTAGAAAGTAATTCCTTCGTCTCAGCACGTGGCGACGAGTGCTAGTGATTAACGTTAAATCTGTAATTAATTCCAAACTCCCACCAATACACTTCATTTCAGATGTGTATGATCTGAAGTGATTTTTACCAACCTTAGACGGGACAATTATACAGTCGTCGTCAGCAAGAAGAACGTTTTCCGGCTTCAAATCGGTATGACACAATCTTATCGAGTGAATGACTAGGAAAAAAAAAAGTTAAGTTACGCGCGCGCAAATCACTTTAACAGAAACAAAAATGACGTACAGGCAACCGATCGTAACAATTGTCGAGATAATTGTTGAACATGTTTCATTGGAAAAGACTGATATGAATTCGACTTGAGGAAATCGTAGACAGACTGGGCGTACATTGGAAACACTATACACATATGTCCGCGATATTCGAAAAATTCTTTGATGTGAATGCACTGGCTAGTAAATAATTGAGCAGTTAGACAAACGTTGCATATAAACAACGAAAAACAAAATATCAAACATAATATGCTTACAAGTCGTTATACGGGTCGTTCTCCTTTATTGCGTTCAACACGCCAATCTCGGCATAACTCGCTTCTAAATACTTTTGTATGGCACGTATTATTTTGATGGCAACATTTACATTCCCTTTCTTATCCCATGCTTGAACTACTCGCCCAAATGTTCCTTGACCAAGGATACGAAATATTCGATCTATTCGAATGCAGCGAATAGATGGTTTTTGCACGCTCGTATGAACAATACATAAAAAAGAACAGACGGATAATACAAGAAATATATACATCTCGATCCAATATCCATCCCAGGAGCGACGACTAAATGCCCGTCTTCGTCATCCCATTCTAGTCGTTCTCGTCTGTGGTTAACTCGGGATGATGTGCGTAGTAATTCGCCAGGTGACTAGAATATGTCAATGTGTTGTTTTGAGTTTATAATGAGGAGAAATAAAAAAAAAATTCTTTTTATTATTGCTTACCGCATATTTCGTTCTTATAGATGTATCGGTTACGGATATGCGTCTCCGCTCTTCTCGACAGTTCTGACGATGTTCTCGTTGTTTGTTGTTTGATGGTCCAGCCTCAAGGTATCGTTGATCGTTTCGACCGTAATATCTGTCATTGAAATCATCCTGTCGCCCGTAATGATCGTAATTGTGATGACGATGAGAACGACTAATCTCCATGCGGCCTCCTCTCGGTTCTCGTGATTCGTACGGATGATAATAACGAGCATTGCGAATTGAGCTCCTGTTATGATAACGACGATCGCCATCACAGTTATCACGTCGTCTCGCCAGATTGCTTCTTTCTTTTCGAATCCTCTTCAAAGTTGAGCCTCTATCATCCCGAAATCCTGCTTGAGCCATTCTAGACCCTCTTCGAGCGGTCGCAGGAAGGTCGTCAACTACAAATATGGGTAGAACGCCCGAAGAATCGGTCAAAATCGCGCCCGACTTTGTCGAAGCAGTCGATTGAGCGGCGGCATAACGGGGCATGCGGCACATGTAAGGAGTAAGCTCGCTCCGACGCTTTGTGGATCTGAAGGAATTCTGCTCGTCTGACTCGGCGCGTGAAGTGTATTTGGGTCTTTTCGACCTGTGGTGGTGGTAAGGTATGTGGCTAGGCGACATTTGCGTCGAGTGTGGCGAGGGAGGTGGCGAACGGTGACGATGTGAAGGGGATCGGGAAGGGGTATCTTCTATTATTATTACTTCTTTTCCCTTTTCGTATATTGTTTTTGTTATTGCGGAGGGACGATCCAAGCCAAACGCATAGCGATGCGAGCTTTCAGAGTCCATTATTCTATTATTAATCGTACGTACTTATTATAATGGACTATACACACAACAATAATAAGGTATATAGTATAGAGCTTTTGCATGTGTGTGGGAATTTACTAATGTGGATGCACATGACACCCTACTTGAAACATGACTCTTTTTGTGACGCTAAACATAGTAAGATATTTAAATGAATGATATTTTTGTATTGTCATCGTTCGTACAAAAGAAAAACAAAAAGGCAAAGGACGAAATATAATGCAACTCGTGTAATATGCCACGAGTTGGTTCTTGTTGAGCGCATTGTCAATTCTCAAGTTACAAACATAATGCATTGAAGGATGGAGATTTTCTCGATTGATCTACGATATTGTTGGAAGCATTCTCATCGTCATATAGGCTGGACGAATGGGTGACTCAGCGATGCGATGGCTTTATGGATCAATAACGTAACAGACACTGTAATTCGCGAGTAATGGACACATTGTAAAGGCAAAGAGTTTTAGTCATGTCTAAAGTTGTTCTAGAATCTAGTACATCATTAACAATGAATATGGCAAGTTTAGAGTTTGCATTGATACCAGAACCAGAACAATGAATTCCGGAATTGCTTTATGGTAAAATTCGTTGGCATACATACAATATGCCTTGCGTTTTACGAAAAAAAGAATAATTTGATTCTTTCAATCAATTAATGAACACTAGTCGTACTATTTAACAAACTTAGATATCCTGTCCATAAAACCCCCATTACGCCAGTAAAAGGTACTCTATATCTCAACGGCATAAATCTGAAATTAACAACCTGCACAAGAGGCCATACACAATAGTTGGCTTTCAGAGCGGGAACAAATGATACTCTAAACTTCTCTTTGATCTTATCGACGCTATGACCTTCCATAGCTCCCATCGCACAAAAGAAGAAGGCCAGCCCAAAAGGAGCAAAACATATCTGATCAACGACAACGCGCTTAGCGACTGCGCTCATTGTGTGCTTTATCGTAGACGTCAACCCAATGTTTTGCGTCGGAATGGGAAATCGTCGGTCAAGTACCAAAAACCATTGTTGAATAATAGGAGCTATGGCAAAGCCGTACGTTGACAACCGCATGAGTCTATATGGATCAAAGGATCTGTTGGTTGCGTCCAGGGGTATTCGAACGTTTCCGATTGACATCTCGTCATTATTAGGCCGTTCTCGCTCATAACTATCGACGAATACGTTGTGTCTCTCGCTCTTTACTTCTCGAGATCTATACAGAGTAATCGACTGAGCCAACGTATCCGCCAGGCCAGCTAATACTGCATTGATACTCGCTAGAGTCAACAACGGATGTGCTTGATAATTTGATACGTAGATACGATTAGCTACAGCAAGTACCGGATACATTTTTTTTCCCGATCTATTAGAAGAGTTTGGCAATTCAACAGGGGGCTAGATTTCAAATGTAAAATTAACTTTATATTAGAGGCTTTTTCTTCTTTCCCACTACCCTTATTTTGGTTATATACTGATGCTTGTAGGCGGGATCGTCCAATAATTCAACCCCATAAATGGTTATTCGACTTTCCCGACTATTTACTTAGAATGATATCACTATTCGCTTATGTTTTTTTCATACACGAATAGATCAGCCAATCAACGGATGTCATCCTGAAAGCGCCACACATAATAATAAGCTCAACATTAATTTGTCGATTTTCCAGACTATGCCTAAAGTAATCAAAGATATGAAGAATAGGCCATATGTTTCTGTTATTTCACGTATCATGTGTGCATGTTATTTATCGTTTATATACACTCTTGGCTTACGGACTTCTATATCTACTCTACCGACTTGAGACAACTTAATCGCGCACAGACAAATTGGTTCAATTTCAACTCGAGATGTACGTGTATAAGATGAGCGTAAGAACTTGTTGAGAGATTTGCTGGAAAGAATAATAAAAGGCGTGGAGATTAATTTAAAGGAAGCATAAAGAGATTGTAGATGTGTGAAAGATCCGAATGAGAAATTCGACATTTAGCTGCAGATAATTCACAATACTAGCTTCGTTGCCTTTTTAAATGCGTTCAGATAGTGTTATCATACTGTATCCCTGCTAACAGTTCGTGCTACTCTTTACATTGGCAAATTTTGTCGAAAACCAATACAATTAATGAGCATAGCAACCATTCTGTAGGGTTTCTAAATTTGCTCTTGTTTTGAAGCCGAATGTGCGTAAGAATATTTTGTGCATGACGATATTGCACGGTGACGGAACACGCGTTTCGAAAAATTTCGCGTTAAACCTGCCCGCGTTTCTCAAAATAAAAAATTGTTACTCCCTTTCTGTGCTCCAGATTTTACCGTTTGCTTTGCTCAAGCACTATTTGATCTAATGAACCTTTGTACTTAATAGATAGTAATAGTGAAGAAATTAAATTTCATGGTCATACAATACATATTGCTGTTTTTCCAGTAATTGGACGCGCTCACGTGGACGTTTTCTAATGACGTATATAAGTTACCCTCATAAGCATTTAATACAAGCGTGCGTCAAAAAATTCGTGTGGGGGAGGGTGTTGCATACTAATACTCAGTTTACTCTCGATGATATGAAGTCATCAGGGCTGAACCAAAATGGTCGTATTATCAAGAGCTCGTTATGAAACATCAAACTTTTTGATCTAAGACAGATGGACAGAAGGACGGACGAATTGAAAGATGGCATGTTTAGCCTGAGTAATAATTGGCGGTCGATATTGTATTGATGAACAACAAAGATGCTATCAACTATATTCTCAAAGTAAATGATTTATGCATCTGATCGTATGATGAGAATTCCACACATATTCCCGAGATGAGAATATCTCAAGGGCATATGCTTAGTGATGGAAGTAAAGTCGTCAAAATATCGTGCACATAAACAATAGTGTATTGATTAGTTATTTATATATCGTCCGGTAACTAGGCGACGAAAGCACGAATGGTGCAGACATGATATTCCTTTAATTTTGGTTCAACGGTAGTCATCCGATGTATTCACTGCAGTAGACTATAATCTGTATAGAGTGGGATAAGATTTATGTTCTCATGAGTGACGTAATAGTCTTACAAAAATGCTGACTTCAATTCTTAAAAAGTATGTTGTGAATAAAAGTTCCTCGCGATACTTAAAAACTATGACTTCTCAAGAAACATCAGCCCACTTACAGTTTCTATGGTCTGCTTCTCATACTGTTTTATCGGCAGTACCTTCACTGTCAGCATTCTATTTATCTCGGTTTGATCAGATAGCAGTCGAAAGGAACCTAAACCTCGCTGGAGCAATCAAGAGAGTTTATTGTAATTATTGTGGAACTATTTTTGTACCTGGCATTAACTCTCAAGTTAGCATTGAGAAAGTTAGACGACGACACAACAAACGCCGTAAAGTTAATACACAATTTGATTCAACCACATCGACTGCGTTGGAGTCTGTTAAGACGGGCAGTAGCCCGGCGCCTTTAAAGGAAACTGTTTCCATCAACAAAACAACGCCATCTAACACAGCACACAGAATTTATCACGCAACTTTGAATCATAATACCAATAACGCAAACAATCCCCGCTCCAGAAATTACGTATCTTACTTCTGTCGTATATGCAAGACCGAAACTCGCATCCATGGTAGCGCACGCCACGATTTGAAACAAACAAAGGTTGAAGATGAACCGGATAAACGACAAACTGAAATAACTGCCAACATTAGTAGCAAACGATCAACTCTCGTGCAACGGAACATTGCGCATGGAACGAAGATAAAAAGGAAGAAACAGAAATTAGATCTTCAGCGACTATTAGCAAAGGATGAAAAGAAGGAAGGCGGTAGAGGAAGTGATGGCGACAGAGGAGCTTCTCTATCATTGACTGATTTTCTATCATCTCTGTAAAAAAGATTGTTGCATTACAAAGGCAGTTGGATATAGCAAATGTAATAGGGTGGTATGATATGGTATAGGGGGATGGTGATGGGAAATAAGTCTGTTTGACGAGTTTGAGTAATAATTATCTTACCAATTATCTTTCGTGATTAATACCATAATATAGAATCTCGTCCGATCGGTAATCGTCATAATGGCGAGCGCAAGAATTATAAACGACTATAGAATATAAAGATTTATTACTATTCTTATATATATTGTCACTTTAATGTTATTTCAATAAATTTGGTATCCCGGCATTTAACGATGAAGCCCTTTGTACCAGGACTGTTTGTGTTGGAACACCAAAAGTGCATAGAAATACACTGCGCATGATCAATTTTACATGATTTTTGAGATATGATGGTGAATGGTCATATAAATAAGTCAAATGGAATTCTATCTCTCTCGGAATACCAGTTAAACTTTGTACAGAGTGGGTTGCCGACATACTTTTCGAACTCCTCCGTTTTGACGATGGTAACGTCATGATCCGCTTCCAAATAGCCACGTCTATGCTTGGGAACTGCAATGAATAAACATGTAAGTTACATGAGCATTGGATTCTTGATTGTTACGCTATTCCGGATTATGACGAATCGGTATATCGAAATTTAATATTCTAATTCTGTGTCAATTTTTGATATACACCTCGACAACAGCTATGGTTAACAAACATGTTGGCAACAGTTACGCTTAACAAACATATAAGCTTCATGAGCATTGGATTCTTTATTGTTGTTGTCTTAGTGCTGATTGACGACGAAAATTGATTTCACGTTTTCGAGATCATTATAATATATATTATATACAGCATATACCATACGTCCCAATTTCTCAATACACTATCATAATATGAAGGTAATAATGAAAGAGGTTAGTCAGAAGCACATTCGCAAGATACTGCAATGGGAAGCTTACATGGTAATGTAACTGTTATATATTACTGACAGCCAAGACAGTTGGTACTCTTGGTAGTTGTTGTAGCAACAGGTTGTATTTCAAAGCATACAAGGGAAACTTTAGTGGTCTGCTACAGAATAGTCTCAGATTTCGCATTACACTCTCGCTTTACCCCATATACGTATATACTTACGAAATCCTCCTTCCCTCTAAACAAAGTAGCAATAATGAAAAAAGTTGTTCAAAGTTCAAGTCAGAACTATTTAGAGTTTAGTTCTCTCTTGCTTTCTCCAAAACTGCAAAAGAATCTGTAAAAACGTTCTCAAAAGACGCTTTGCATGAACTTTTACTGCTTGAGACAGAATATTAAAAGCTCTTGTGTAGTCCAGAGCCAGCAGTACGTCTTAAGGGGTTTAGTGTTGAACATTAATGCCGCAGTCTTATGTTACACAGAAAACCAATGTCCTTTGACTCCTATTCCGAACATTTTAAGTGACTACTCTACACAATGGCGTATGAGGTAGAGGAATGCAAACACATATGCGAAATACTTCATTTAGTTTATTTGTTAATGACTACATGTTTACTTTGCAGAAAACCGAAAGCTCAATCAACTCGATGAGTTCTAGCTCAACGACCGGCTATGTATTAGACACACTCCCCACAACAAGTGCTCCTAGGACTCCCTCGATCAACGCTGTAAATCAAGGCAATTTTCCTAAAATTATACTTCAATTAATGGAACAAGGGCTTATGTCATCAGATGTGCAAATAAAAGGATTATTAACGGACTTGCAATATCCAGAGAATATTTATGTGCTCAAATACATTCTCGAGCATAAAGGAGATTCTGTGTCAGTAGGCGTATTAATTACAGCCATGAAGAGCCTATGTTCTCAAGAGTTTGATGAAGTGTTCTCAGGAGAAACAACTATTAAGTTGGAATGGCAATTACGAATTATGGTAACTATACTGGAACAAATGTGTCAGAATGAGTGTCAATTTACATGTCAGTTTCTTGATGGTGTTAGACAAGCCACTTCCATGTACAAGAAGGCACATTCAAAAATTATGCAGCATGGAGGAGAAACTTGGAAACCTGATTATTCAGAATTTAATAAATCAGACAAAACTATCAAAAGCTTCAAATGCAATTACAATAGTAGATTCTTTCTCAAACTCATTAAGAATACATTAAACACTGTCTGTGATGAGAAAAACCAGTACTGGAAAAAGGTTGATCGAGCCATTGCAGCATTAAAAGGTTTACTTGTTGCTGTTCCTGGAGTAGCTAAAGTTGGGATTAAATTAATTACAGGTGTTGAAGTTCCACTTGGTGATTTTGACATAGAGAGATCATGGAAATATTTTATAGAAGCATTTTATGTTGAACCATCAGGCAAGCCTTGGTACACAACCTGGAGAAGGCTTATTATACTACAAGATAGTCTTGATGAATGGTGTAAACAAGAGTCTGCCATTTCAACAAGTTTCAAAGAAAGAGTGCTTCTTGAGTATCTCTGGTATCATATCAGCTTATGCTACTCTGAAAATGCAGCAGAGAATCAGGATGTTAGTGATGAACTCTGGTTTGGCATTTTAGATATTATCCAGCAACTTGTCCAGAAAACATTTTCTACAACTATACAGGCTATTTGCTATTACATAGCGTTAGACTCATTGAATAATGCAATTACAGAATCTATTCAATTCAAATCCATTGGAGTGCTATTGAGTCTTGAAGTCAAAAATAATGAATTGTTTGTTACAATACCTGATGATATTTCTGGTTGTGATGAGAAGTATATACCAAGATTGGTGAGTATGTACTATTACCTGAAAGAGAAATTAGAAGTTGAATCAAAAATGATTTTAAAATATTCACCACACCAAATAACAACAAGTGCTCAAAATAAAAAACAAGACAAAGGGAAAGGGAAAGGAAAAGGTGTTGAGAGAAACCCAATTGACTATATTACAGAAGATCTAACATGTGCTATTGTGTGTGAAGCAGTTGGTGACTTTTATCAGCTCAATTGTCAACATATTATTAGCTCAAAGGCTCTTTTATCATTAAATAACCTTGAGTGTCCTTATTGCAGAAGTGAAATTCGAAAGGATAAAGTGTATTATATGCCACAACAAACAATATACAACAATGTTCAATATTATATTACAGACATTGATGATCAAGACAATTATATTGCTAATGCTGGAAATAACACAGATGCAAACATATTTGATGGGTGTGATGACCTTAAAAAACAAAAAAGAAAGAACAGAACAAGAAAGTATGATTCTGGATCCACATGGAATTCAATTTGGAAATCATTAACAACACCATATATAAACAACTTGTTCCAAAAAGCTAAAAGTGCATACAAAAATAATAAGTTGGAAAAGGCTTTGAACATCTATACACAAATATTACAAACTGATCCCACAAATTATGTGGCACTGTGTAATAGTGCAATGATGAAGATAAAAATGAAAAATTTTAAAAAAGCCCTGTTTGATATTGAGACAGCAATTGAAGTAAACAAGATGTATGATGATGCTTGGTGCTTAAGTTTACTAGCATATGTAGGTTTGGGGAATAAGAAAAGGGCTGAACAAAATATTAAGTATATTAAACATTCAAATATGCAAGGAAAGGCATTTGACTTTATTCGTGAATATGTAAACAAACTTGAACACTTTGATGTGGAATGGTTTAAAATCCTTGTGGATAGTTGTTCTCATAAGGCAATGTATGAGTTAGATAATTATAATATTAATCAATGGCAATCACTGTGTATCCATCAGTATGGAACAGATGATTACACCAGATGGTATAACACTGCTGTAACCTGGTATAACAAGTATAACAATACTGAGTATAATCATACGCATTTGTACGCGTTCTATGAAAAAGTATACCATATGCACAAAAGTAAGGGGTTACACTACACTTGATTGCATAAATTTATATATTATTATGCATACTAAATTACTTTATATTTATTATTGTTATAGGTCATCTGAAAGCACATTTTGCATTTGAAAGTCACATTGAAGATAGGAATGGATGCGTGCTGTAAGTAATTTATAATAATACCTATTGCTATAAAAATATTGTTACTAATGTTTATTATTTAATAGTTATAAGGGATATTTGTACCTTTATGTGAACAATAAAGTAAGTGATTAATTAATTATCAATACAATACAATAGTCTAACGCTTTGTACAATGTTGTGAATATTAATAAACGATTGTATATTAGTTAACAATACCCATACTTCAAGTACCTCCAAATAAGTACAAACTCAGCATTTTGTTATGCAATTATAAGAAGTCAACAATTGCAATGATAGTAAGTATCGAAATATGTATTGTTTAATCTTAATTGTATAGTGAGTATAAACATTTGGTTTTATAGACAAAAATAAAAACATCGACTGAAGAAATACAATATGAGACGGACATTACACTTAACAACTATGCTGAATACTTTTTACCATGCGCTGTTAACATTTTGTCTGAAGATAACATTATCATAGAATTTACTATTACTATCAATGTAAGTATGAATGGTTTATCTATTTATGACTTAGTGTAATTATTCTAACAATGTTAATAACTCTATTTTAAGTCATCCGTACGTCTTTATTGGGTTTGTTTATATTCGGAAGAAAAGTTAGATACTATGAAACGTAACTTGAAATTTGAAACATTTCCAAATGGTGTAAAAATGATTGATTATAGGCAATATCTTTGTCCTTATGACAAACATATAATATATCACTAACGCGACATTGTTGATAAGCGAGTGTACTCTACTGTGCATATTATTACGCATACGTGACATTGTTATTAAACTATGAAATTACATCTTCTCTATAAACACTATTTCGTTATGAAGATAAGGTTGAGCAGTCGCGCGCAGCCACCTAGTTAACCAGTTTAAAAAGTAATAATCTGTTTGTAAACGATTATTTATCCACCAAATTACCTATAACCAAATTACATCTATCGTCGTTCCTCTTTCATTAACACTCTATTCTGTGCAGTACACGTTAATAATGATAAAGCATATTTTGTGTTGGGGCGAAATATTTGCTCTTCTGTGACCTCTTCTGTCAGCTAGCTATGTGGTCGGTAAACCGAGTCGTCGGTTAAAGATTTGTTCGAGAGTTGTAGCGAACTGTCGTATGTGCGTGATATAGAGTGGCGGCAAGGATTTGTTGGTTATATATTCAACTTTTAGATAACGGTAAATGCAATGGAGTAGCGTTTGATGTACAGTAGTATCCCCCACTTCTAATTCGGGATACGAATGAGTAAATGCTTTGAAAGTTTCCCTGTATATAGTGTATAATAAACCCTGATCACTTGTAAAATTTCAGCTTGATCGGATGTCTCC
>CAJVPI010000487.1:0-28694 GCA_910592345.1 Paraglomus brasilianum
GTTGTGATACTGTATGTCAGAGAGAACAAACTCTTAACAGACTTCTTGAATGTGTGCTCAAGGAGAGAGTTATTCTAGTTCATTCGCCACCAATGACTGGCAAAACGGCACTTACACAGCTATTTGAGCATTATTTGCTTCAATCAAGGAGTCGTGTTTTTCGCATTTCATTGCTATGGATGGAAAGAAGTAATTCATCATGGACATTTGAAAAAAGATTTGAAGACCTCATGAAGATGACTTGGGATGGATTTCTCGATCAATGTGGTAAAGAAACATTTTTGATTGTTGATGAAGTGCAAAAGATTTATAAGCCAGAGAATGAAGATGAACCTCATCATGGCGGAAAAGTATTTTGGGATCAATTCAAGAGGATAATGCAAAGCACAAGCCTGCATATTGTAGCATTTGCTTCATATGGACATTATGGTGCTTACACTGTGGATGGAGATCATGCAATTATGGATATCTCACCATATCGTCTTCCAAAGAGCAATGCATGGGGATTTGCAGATGTTTGTTTTACTGAAGAAGAATTTCATGATTACTTTGATCACTTTTGTGAGAAGAATCTTGAAATGTTGCAAAAAGAAGACACCCCACTTCTTTCTCACTATGTGTCAGCAATAACAGCTTTCCATCCCGGTTTAGTTGCTTTCACCATGGAAAAAATACATGCAAGATTTGTAAAACATACCTTTAAGTCTCTGACATTTGCCAAAGTTTTTGCTTATCTCAAATCGCGTGATTTTAATGCTCATTTCATGGTAAATGTATAAATTTTGTAATAATTGAAATGACCTAAATATTTATTGACAGTTTTTACATGGTGTACTTTTTCTTAGGATGTTCGTGCAATGCCAAGAATTACTTATATGTCAGATGCAGAAAAGAAATTGGTCGATACTGTACTCTTCAAAAAAGGGGGTCTTAAAATTAAAACCAGTGCAATTCCACATGAGGGACGAATTATTAAGACCAATATACTTGTTGATACTGCAATGACAACAGATTATAACCATTCGATTCTTGACTTTCCAGCACCATTGCTTCGAGCAACATATCTTCAAAATCGGTTTGGCTCAGTCACGCGGTCTAAATCACCACCTAATACATTCAGGGACTTCATCACTTTAGTGTTTGCAAAAATGGACCCAAAGGTGTTGCAAAAAAGCAAGGGTACTGGTGTAGATGGTCGTCTTCTCGAACGTGTATGGCAAATGGAGTTCTACCGTGCATCAATGCAAGTTCTTCCTGAGGACGTTCATGCTTCAGTAGATGCTGGAGCAGTGTTTGGATCAAAAGGCTACATTGATTTTTACATTAACGATCACCGTAATTGGGCTATTGAACTATTGCGGGATGGAGATAAATTGGAACAACATCAAAAAAGGTTTCAAGAAGGTGGTATATACATCCCTATTCTTAAATATGCGAAAGAAGGGGCAGTTATTGATATTCGAAATAACAAGAAAGGATTTCCAGAGGGACATGGCAAAGACGACATTTATGTTCTTTGTGCTGAAAACTTTGAATCCGTTCAGTTGATGTATCCTGATGGAACTAAAGAGGTTGTTCAATTGCTAGGCAAAGAAGAAGATTTGCTTGGATATAATATCTCTGAATTTTTAGAAGATTCGATGGAAACTGATTGAGAAATATTATAGGATTTAGCTTAATACTTTGTACTTGCATAAGACCGTGCATGGGAGGAAATTGCTTGGATCCAAAACCAATAAATGAGTGTTCCTATTCTTGGGGTTTTTGAAAAAATATGCTACCGATATACGATTGATAAATTTTGTCTATAACTACCCCACCCACACAGACCATATAGAATGTTTCGTTTTCAGCCAAATGCCATTTTGTAGCTCTCCTCATGGTAGAGAAGAATTTTAGATTTATATTGCGGTCAAGACCATCGATTCTTTGTAGCAATTCGGTATTAGCGCCCGAGTTTCGCCGTGATCTTTTAATAGCAGATAATTCCGCAGTGATACGGTTTTCCACTCTTCGAGTATTTAGGTATAATATTTCCACGGTTTGATGCGATATAATTTGTGATTTCACACTAACGAATTATTAGGTTTGCGTGCATTTTGCGTTGTATTGTGAATTGTTTTAAGGACGAACCTGTGGATATTGTTACGGTCGGATGGTCTGGGGTCTGGGAGAGCGATTAAATCTTTCGCGTAGGGGTGTTCTTCCAACCGGGGGATGTTACCAGATTAGCTTCGTGCTACCGCCCTTATTACGGTAGTTGTTCAATTAAGACTGAATACTAATCTACAAGGGACCTAATTTAATTAAAGTAATGCGCGCTTCTCAACTCCCTATCCGAGCTTTAAATCATTCGTGATTCCAAATAAGGGTACCCACAATAAAATGACAACAACAATTATTCTACTGCGGAATCGAAGGGGAATAAATTCTATTTGATATTAAATAGGGCTATCTTCGATTTGGTGTTTCGACTAGTCGGGTTCCGTCACTTGTCTCAAACTAATTAAACAATTTTTGTTTCAATAAATAATTATTGGCTCTCGTTCCTCAATTAAGAGTAATAGATCAACGGACAACTTATACAGCTTGGTAGAGCCGTTTGTTAGTGTGTCCGGTCAAATAATTAATATTTTAACGATGAAAGAAAGTAAAGTTTCGATTTCAAAGGGAATCGTTTATTATCATTCCATAGAGTGGGAATTATTGTTCTAATGACCTGAACAATATTTTATAATATGAACAATATTTACAACATTAACATCATATAATAACATGAGAATTCGACAATGGGATAAGGGTCGCTTATATACCTTTAGCGACACGAAAAAATCGAAACCGAGTTAAAATTACAGTTTAAATGCACCCTCTATAAATGCACACCCTCTATAAATGCACACCCTCTATAAATGCACACCTTCTATAAATGCACGCCTTACTTTATTTCCAAGCTCGTGCATTTTCCATTTCCCACCATATTAATAATATGTATCTCACCCTCTCTAAATGCACGCCCGTGATTTTCATGTGATTTGTACTATGTGTTATATCTGATGTCTAGGAGATGATTGGATACTCTAAATTTAATATTGACAATGTGAGCTAACACAAATAGTGTTAGAGAGCTGTTAATGATCTTAACTTGCCTGACAGTCTGCCGATTGGTGAGTTCTTAAATTATCCTGAAGAAGGAAGAACTTATGAAGTGCCTGACAATAATCTTGCTTTTGGAATTTTTATATGAAAATTGACATTTATCAAAAGGTCAGTATTTTCAGAATTGCAATAATACATGAGGTAGCTTGTCGGTTGTAGTAGTCATATTGCGTACGGATATTCGCGCTTTTGATTCTCTATACTGTCTCTTTCGTTTTTCTATTTGATCTGCTGTTTGATTAATGTGTCGACGTGCTGCAGCCTCTCTTCTTCTTAATTTACGTCGTTGTTCGTTAAAGGTTTCATCATTACTATTATCCATAACTTGTCAAAATTTCTTGGCAGAAATAAAAATTTTATGCAAAGTAAATTGCGAAGATAATATTGAGTAAGTTGTGAAGATGGGGTGGAGAAAGCAAAGCTACTCAACTATAATTTTGAGAAATTGCTTTATTTTTCATAATGTAATCGCTTTGTGCGAGGCATATGCTCTTTTACGTTACACTGTATGCAATAGAGTCGTGCAAATATGCGAGGGTCGTTGACGGTGCAGAAGTCCAATTTTTTTAATACAGTAATATCTATAATTTGTCACATCATTATAATTGCAATTCGGTTAAATTTATTAAAGCGAAGCCACTTTCTGTTCCGTCGAATCGTATAAGCCGAATTTCGCCAACACCTTTTGACTCTATCAGCTATGTTCTGGTTTCACTTTATAAACAATGCAAGCTTGTGTCCTGTGCCCTCGTACGTTTCTTTCCGATATAATAGTACAGATACGTGGTACTGTCTTATCGAGAACAACATTACTCATCAACCCAGTCAATGTCTGTGACAAATACGTAGACGAATTCTTTATATTCTGGTTCATTATCAAGACAATCTGTCTTGTTACATCAGTTTAGTGTTATTGTTTTGTGTGAGACACATGACTTATTTCTGATATATTGATAAGATTGGAAAAAAAGACGTTGCGCGTTGCTATCTCTAAGCAATATATTGATCTGGTGATTACGATTTAAAAAGGTGATCTTCTCGTTACTCAATGAATTTACAGTCGGGTTGATAATGTTTTGCGTTGACGTAATAGTAAGGGAGGGCCGTAAATATTAATGTAGCTTCTCTCTGGTATATCACATTCACAACCAATGGATTGATGCGATAGGGAGATATGCCAAATTTAGCAGAATTTTCAAAGAACGCTATTTTTAATAATAAATATTTGTCATCACAAATTGGTATGGAGAAGTTTTGCTATTACTATTACAATCAAGCGATATCAATGATGATTATGGTAAAGACCACGCAAATACCTGATTAATTTGTTTGTTTGTCACCCATTAGGAAAATACCTGCTAGTATAAAAACGTGGCTTTTCATCCAAGGCAAAAAAAAAACCAAAAAAACCAACATTATTATAGATGGTTGCTATGACACCATAAAATAATACATGTCTTCTGTCAAATCTATAGAAAGTCTTCCGGACGAACTCTTTGAAAGCATAGTCGACTATGCAGCTGCGTGTGATCGTTTTTCATGCGAATACCATATTCAAGGTCCGCGAAAACGTCAGCTTATGCAAATAGCTCTGTCATGCAAAAAATTGTGCCGAGCTGCTTTAAAGATTTTATGGAAAAATAAATTTGATGGAGACTTTAACACAGCGTCCTTGGTACTTTTGTTGAGATGCCTGCGAAGAGAAGTCAAACAATCACTGTCGATATACGAACTACTCCCCGGAAACCCCTCTATGCCATACGGCACCTTCATAAATTCAATTTCGCTTGAAAAGTTATTCCGCTATGTCGATCAATGGCTTCAAGAGCAGGTCTCTCAGGGGTTATTGGCGAGCAACCGGCCCGAAAGGCGGAGAGAAGTTGCGCGTGAACTGCTTAGATTATTCAAGTCCAGTAACGAACCTCTGGAGAAACTCCGATGGGTCGGGTTTCATGAAAACGAAGTATGGGTCACAAATTACCAAGTCATTCTTGAGCCCGAATTCAGTCAATGGATTAGAAATATACATATTCTGGACATCCAAGGAACCTTCGATTTTACCGACTTGGTGGATAAATTGGTCGACATGTGTACAAACATTGTGAGTATTCGTTGAATGGCTAGGGGAATTGAAAATGCACGAGAACATTTGATTCGATAGTTATTGTTTCATACTAATACAAGTATTAATTTCTCCCCACTCAGTCTAATCTCACATTCAGCTTCTATTGCTTCGGAACAACTCCTTTTGTCAAAAACATAACTGCGGCTCTGAAACTGATACGCGCCCAAAATGCGCTCCGCGTTCTTTCCTGGGGTGGCATACAGGGAATGCAGAGGAATCATGAGGATCCTGATGATATCTATGGCAATGATCCTACAGCACTCCTTGCCACCTTGGATGGACAAAAGTCTACTCTCAGAGAGCTTCGGTTGGCGCATATGGACTTTGAAAATATCGATTTATTGACAGACTTGGCAATCTGCCAGAATTTGCAAATCCTTACCTTTGAATACTGCAGTAACATCCGTGCGAGAGCGATCGAACCAATGATGAACGAAGCGTATGCAAGTTTGGAAAAGGTTGAAATAAATTATTGCGTGAACTTTCAAGCAATGGAGGATTTTGCGCGAGCTAGAAGAGTCTTGCGAAATAATCGGGACCGGTCGGATGATAATCCTGACATGTGGAATTAAAGAAAAAGGATTTATTTTTTTTGATTATAATTTATTGTAGTTAGTTTTCTTGTGACATATATTTTCTTGTATATTATTATACTATATCATAGTTATTATACATACATATACATATATCTGTAGATACGGTGGTTTGCATAAATATTTAGAAGCTTCGAATCGAAAAGAATAAATTGATATGTTATGGGGATAACTGGAGGATTGGATACATGAGAAACCCGATGAATCTTGTATAAATTATAAATAAATTCCAGTTGACGGTTTCATAATAGCAAATCATACTCGGAAATACCAGATGGAATAGAAATCTCTTGCAAAAACTGTACGATGATCAGCAAAATACTTGGTGATCCCATACGCATCGGTAGCCAGAACCCACAGCAGTTATAATGCCGGTCCAGCCTTCCACTTCCGTATCCGCTCCTAAGCTTCACACTCGCCTCTTTCCACCCTCCCCAAACTGGAACGCCCCTAAGGCTATTTCTGTCTCTCCACCTGTCCTAGCCTATGCGAGTCGTGATTTAATAATTCTTTTGCACTCAGATACGCTCGAATATATTGGCTGTCTCGCAGGACATGGGGATAGAATAAACGCGGTGGAGTTGTCTGGGAGATATTGCGCTAGTGGGGGAAGTGATAATACCATTAGGTGTTGGGAAGTAGAAACGCGGAAGCAAATTGGATACGTCAGCGGGTTCAAGGTTGTAGTAAGAGGTGATGAATTGTCGGTTTTTTGGTGTTTCGATTTGACTTTATTAAACAGATATTTGCCTGTTCATTGCCTAGAATGAAGTGCTTTCGCTTGCCTGGACTGCAAATAAAGAGCTTGTTATAGCCGGTATAGTTCTATCAGTAGGTCTTTTCATTTTCCTCTTCTAGACACTCACGGAAATCATTGATTTACCCGGCTCAACGCAGGAGACAAATCTGGAGAAATAGTAGCATGGGACACAAAGACAAACAAATATTCCATATCAGTCATAGTGACGTCGCCAGTCTACTGTATAGCAGCCTCACCAACCGTTGAAGATGTAGTAGCAATTGGGTATGAAACGCTGATGATGTCCCAGGTTCTCTCTGCAACTAATGGTGCAATTTTCAATATCGCGCGTAACGAAATCATTTACATTGTTGGCACCATAGATATCAGAATGGATCTATTGTTATTCTAAAATATGATTCAAGTCTCCAAAACCAAATTCTCTACCAATTACAGGGTCATGATAGTGAAATTCAAAGTTTATCATGGCAGCAAGGTATTATTTACCATTCGATCTGACACATTTATTCTTCACTCTTTTACATGTTAGTTTATTCTTTTGACGCGTAACTCATATTTACATCAACCTAAAAAGCTAGTCCTACATCTGCGTCTGCAATGTCCATGCCTAGCAACCCTTCGTCTTTTACTTATCTCATTTCCGGCTCAAAAGACAGAACAGTACGCATTTGGGATGTACCTGAAGAAAAGACTATTCGGTTGATTGAACTTCCTAAACCCAAACAACGATTAACTGAACAGCAAAAAAATCGTTTGTGGCTTGCATCGGCGTGGGTCCCGGGAAGTTGGAAAATTATTACGAGTTCATACATGTGAGTCTAGGAGAGGCAGAGATATATAGTTTTAAAACCTTTTAATTCAGATTGCATAAGGTTTTAACAGGACTTTACGTTTATACTATCATAGGGGTTACTTATATGAATGGGATGTTGATGCTAGCAATTCGTCAAGTCTAAGTTTTGTTGGTGGACATAACAGAAGCGTATTTGCAATTATTGCTTATCCATGCGGGACACGCGCCGTGACTATTTCTATGGATAGACAGGTGAATTGTTGAGTTGAGCTTTTTGATGAGCATAACATTGAATTTTTTGTCGCATTTGTGTTTTTCTTTACCACCCCTTTGCAATACCCTTGTCCCGCTTGACCCTAATTTCACCGATCTTTTCTTCTTTATTCGACCAATAGCTAATAATATGGCATCTTCAAACGCACCGACCTCACCAATCCATTCTTTGCCTGGGCAGTTATGTCTACGAACTCGATATCTCCATCCCTGATCCCACTAAGCTAGCAATTGCTTTGGGAGATAATACCATTCGCGTCTGGAACTACTTACATCCGTCCGATTTGTTTAGTTCCATAATGTTATGGAAAGGTCTCAAAGGCAAGATAACTAGTCTGAAATGGCATCCTACTCAAGAAGGCGTTCTTGCTTTTGGAACTGACATGGGTTCAGTTGGCGTGTTTGATGTCTATAACGAGAAACATAAATTGTTTAAGAGTCACCATAAAGGAAAAGTTTATGCTATTCAATGGGGAGAGAAAAGGTGGATTGAGAGGGAAACTGATGTGGGTAGAACTGAAGATGGCGTGGAGAGGGAGGATGGAGAGTTGGATGGAGACGGAGCGACATCTAATAGGGGAAAGAAGGAAGAGAGAAGGTCGAAAGGAAGTGAACCCGGAGACATGATTATATTTAGTGTTGGTGCAGATGGTGTTTGTTTGATGAGTGATTTGAAAAAAGCAATTAAAGCATCTGTAGATGTGAGGGAAGTCATTGAAGAAGCAAATGCAGAGTGGACGGAGACTTTAAAGGTTTGCTGTTGAATAATATAAGAGTCGAGTATGTGGTGATGCTTTTCGGAGAGAATATGATCTTTACTACTGGTTCTTAATGATAGAGCAACCTGACAGAGCTACCAAAACGGAGTGAGGTTTCTATCCACCCTAAAGGCAAATTTATTGCAATGGGGAATACAAATGGTACTATTCAAGTATTTGAATTGCCATCATTTAGGATAATATATCAATTTAATGGACACCGACAGACAGTCAATCGAATATGTTGGTGTGATAATGGTATGTATTAAGAGTTTGTTGAACGAATTACTCGTTCATAATAACTTACCTGGTGTGCTCGTGTTTTGTCATACAGTTCCTGAGACATCAAACTTTAGAGGTCCTATATTGGCCTCAGGAGCTGATGATGGGAAGATTGCTATCCATGATTTATTTGATTTGGATAAATTACACTCAACAAGTAAGCAGGATTGATGGCTTATTCTTAGCACATGTTTTACTTGTATTATGTTCAGAAGCTTATTAATTTTTGCTGCTGCAGTCTCAATCCCTACTTCCTCACCAGCACTTGTACTCAAGTCCCACAAAAGAGGCATTTCTGGCCTTGCATGGTCACACAACTCCAAACTTCTATCCTCTTCTTTTGACGGAACAGCTATTGTATTGATTCAGTATTCATAAATATTACTATTTTGACGAACATACTTTCTCAAAAATGAATCAAGCAAAAGTTGTTAATTCATCAACTAAAAGATACTTTTGTTAGGTGTGGGATATTACAACAGCATTGCCTGTATCAATATTCAGGGGATACCATCAAGGACGACTATTCAGTTGTGCTTGGAGTCCAATTGATGAAGATTTAGTGTTTACTGGTGGGGATGATCAGATGTGCTTTGCTTGGAAACCATCTGAGCATCCATATACTGAGATCTCAGGTCAGTATCATTGAAGGCTATAACAATTTATAAGGTGTTTACAATTTAGATTATTAATATTTATTCACTGCACTTTAGAAAAAAGCTCTACTCCAGCACAGGCTACTTTTTCTCCTGCCGAAACATCAATAACACCTGCTCCACCTACATTGAAACCTCCAGCAAAGAGAGAAGCTACTACTAAGAAAAATGAATCTCGTCATAAAAGACAGAAAAAAGTGAACTTGTTCCCATCAAGTTCTCTAGGAGTATCAAGAAAAAAAATACAAAAAGACATATTTGAACTGTCAAAAAATATATATAATGGAGATATTGAAAAAGCCTTAGCCGTGTGGAATGAAAATGGAACAGACAAGACAAGAGGAAAAGGAAAAACAAAAGAAGGAGAGAAAATAATGGAGAATGAAGGTGCCGAAAATAGAAAAGAAGAGAAGAGATCGTATTTCACTGATTTGGTTGCTGGAGACAGAAAAGATGTCAAAAAACTAGTTACAGAAGAAGGTTAGGATATACAAGGATTTTGTATTAATGAGAGTTGTTGATTCTCATAAAGTCGTTTTTAGTTTCAGCCAACAATTCATTGGGACTGTCAATGTCAATTGGTGGTCTGGAGATCAACCGCAGTCTTCCTCTTGACCTTTGGTTAAATAACATCCCAGCTTTGATTGAACGTTTGGATAAGAATGAAGGACTATCATCACAGGATTGGATTATACTTGCCCTGAGTCCTCTCGGTAAGTTTATAGGAATTGGTCACTGCATATAGTCTAATTCATCCAATTGTTGAGTATTAGGCTGAAGCTGTTTTATCTTCAGCTGGCAGGGATGTATGGCAATCACTTTTGCGTAAGCAAGCGCAAAAACTCTTGGCTAAAGGTGAGCACCATGCTGCTGTAATGTGCTTAATAGCATGTGGCGAAATCTATGAGGCTATCAACATATACAAACAAGCTGACATGTACAGGTGAGTTTTTAAAGCATAATTGTCATTATATCAGTTGGTGTTGCAAATAATAAACGGATTATTAATCATTAGGGAGGCTCTAACTCTAGCAAAGATACGTCTTCCCCAAGATGATCCAATAATACTTGATTTACATTCAGACTGGGCATTACAATTAGAGAAAGAACCTTCCTATGAACAAGCTGCAATGTGGTTTGTACTCTTTTATATCAAATTCACACAGCCAACTAATTATTTATTCTGACGTTCAACATTTCTGGTAGTCATATAGCTTCACAAAAGCCAGCAGCCATCCCCAATGCACTTAATGCTGTTGCAAGAGCGGGTGACGTATCTGGACTATGCATGTCAGCATCACTTGCACTATTACTTGGTGACTCTTCGGCTGAAGAGCGTTTAACAAGATATAAACAAGAGCAAGAAATCTCTGGGAAAACGCGATTATTATAGATGTTGATAACTCAATAGTAAAGTTTCAAGGAATATAACCCTTTTGTTAGTGCATTTATAATCAATGGAGCATGTAAAATGATTTTGGCTACATAACACTGGTTCTCGGTCACATGGAGTATGTATCAAAACGTATAGACTCTTGTGAATCAAACAGAAAAACCCTGCATGCAAACGATCTACCAAATTTGGTAATATTCCTGACTGGAATTATTGACTATAAGAGAAAGAACTATACATTAACCTTGATCCATGAAAACAACACAAGAGGCTGTATCATTTACATCATAGTAACAGCTACCTAGTACTAGATGAATTAAGTGCGGATTCGCCGCTGTGGTTGGAGTATTAGTATGCTTAATTCCCCATGCCTTCAGAGTTCCTTGATCTGTGATAACTTGTTCTATTTACTTAGCTGAATTGATGCTTCCAGGAAATGTTTTCGAGATGCCTCTGCTGTGGCAGCGACTGCAACATATTAAATATTTTCCTGGATAAAATTAAATAAGTATTACTTTCAAGTGGAAGAGTAGCAGTGTTACTAGAACAGCAACACACCATTTCATGTTCAATCTTTTCCTAGATGAAGTAAGAAAAGTAAATATCAATTTAATAGATTCCAATCAATTAAAAAGGCAAGTTCCTAAGGAAGAAGGAATGTGGGGAAAGAATACAGACCTTCCTGACTCGCTTGTCTATGGCAATTTTCTTTGATTCTTCCGTCAAACGGCATCAAGATTATTATTTTTCTTCAGGAAAAAATTACCGTATTTCTCCGACACGAGTACTTCCCTTGTACCCGGGGTACTCGTGTGGGGGGGGGGGGTACATCGTACTGATTAATATGTCCCCCATCATAATATCTCGATTTGTTTCTTTAAACTTCTATTGGTTGCGGAATTATGTTCTCGAAATTGTATGTTATAATTAACGCGCATTATTAGATACTACTAATAAAATTCAGATTATTTGTCTGCTCATCATAGGTCTCCCAGTGTCTCGTGTCTTGACTTAGTATATGGCCTCGTGGATTCTGCAACTGCAAACCACCATACGGTACTCTTGCTCAATGGGTAAGAGATTCGTGGGAAGAAGTTGATATTAAGTGTTGTGGTGTTTCAGTCAAAATGGACGGGACAGAGGATGATGTGGTGTTTGATTATGAATTGTTAGATGAGAATAAAAATGATGAAAATGATGAAAATGATGAAAATGATGAAAATGATGAAAATGATGAAGTAATGAATTTCAATAGTATTGACGGTGAAGAATATGAAGAAGTCGGTTTGGGAATAATCTTAAATTTTAATTGGCTGTTAGAAGGAGGGTACATATGCCGGAGGGATACTAGGACTCTTGACCCAGTAATCTATGAGAGTATCAGTATAAAAACTAATAGTAATAACAAAATTTACCAGGTTCAATAAGGGTTTTAGGAAGTTGGAATTTGCGAGGCATCTTAAAAACAAAATTAAAATAGCAGGCAAATGGCGCACATGGGTGAATGAACGTTCACACTGCAATTGAAGATGGAAATTAACAAAAGCGTGATTTGGTACTCGCAGGTGCTCAGTTTTTAGTGGAGAGAATGGACTATTTGAACAATGAAACAAGGTTCCTCCTTGTCAAGCTTGGAAATCAGTAATTGTTAAACAAAAGTAAAGCGCGTTATGAGGCAGGTGACGATTGCATATACACAGTGAACCTGGATAAAACGAAACCTGGATAAAACGAATTTCGTTGTGCGTTTTCGCTTTCCTCATCTATAATTGCCAAAAGTAAAATATTTAGTATGAATGAACATTTCAACTTTCTAACGCCAGTGTCTTGACCAATTAAACTGATTATATCGCCACCAACTCAATAATAATGCCATATTACTAAGAGAGCCGTTGGCCGACTTAACGACTTATCGAGAATTTTAAATAGTGAAAAAAAGATCCGAAAATTTTTGGCCGACTTAAGCCAAAACCGACTTATCGAGGGCGAGTCTGACTGTGTATTAGGATGTAGCTCGTTGCTCAGCCTTAACTCTGAGAAATCTCTCCGTGACCGTTGGTTTTTCCAATTCATGTTCTCGCTAACGATAAGCTTTAAGTTACAATAAATTAGGCCCAAATTCTTATTTTTCGCAGGTGTGGATGCGCGCGCTTTTCGCTTTTATTGCAGCTGTAATTCATTGTAGACAAGTTACTTATATTAGTAGCGAAAGGATTATCTATATTGATCTTGGTAATAAACAATGAAGTATAGATGTTCTGCTCACACTATTTAACTCGCATATTAATATGTTATTCTAAATTAATAATGAATTGTACGAGTGAACACTTTCAACCGCCTTGACGACTAAAATCATACAATGCCTATCAGAAAAAAATTACAGCGACGTGTTTTCTATTTCCATTGACGGTTTGATTCCATATTTGGTAACGATAACCTTTTTGGCGAATCTCCTCCTGTTTAGTTTGGTCGATTGAGATGATCAACAGGATCTGCTCCATTTGTGTGACGCACTTTGACTGATTTTTTGCAGTACGCCGATCTCGATATTGAATCTTCTCTACCATCTTAACGAACAATAATGTCTGCTCCAGTGCCAATCAAGTATAGCATTGAACTACCTAATACGCGCAAGCAAGGACAGACAGGTTAGTGTGGAACCGAATGAGGATAAAGAATGTGATTAAACAATCATATTTACATAAAATTTTATTGTTGCGAAAAGGAATTTATCGCAATGTTGACAGTCCTGATACTCTTGTTACGACTTTCAGGTAAAACATCTGACGATTAATAAACAACGGAGTTTTCGACATTTGTTGTATTCAAGTAAACGTATTCTTTTACAAATTCACAGACCGGGCGTGACAACGCTTTACGAAATTTTTCAGTACGGTAAATTGCATTTCATGCTCAGAATCAACCCTCCTGTCCGCGCTATCATTAAAAACTGCTTGCTTCACATCCAGCTGTCAGCATATCAAAAGACAAGCCATGTATCGGTCATCGTCCGTTCAATAAAGTCACTGGCAATTATGGCGAGTATGTCTGGCAGACGTACGATGAAGTTGCAAATCGCGCCAATAACTTAGCTGCTGGGTTGGTGTATTTGAGTGAAAATGAGGTGAAGAATTCTAAAGTAGGTCAATGGACTGTTGGGGTATATTCTAGCAACCGCCCAGGTGAGAATGGATCTCTTTCATAAAGTTTATTAAAGCGTTCTAAGAAAGATGCTGGAAGATACTATGGTATGGATAATAACTAATTAACTAATCTTGTATTCTTTTCGAAGAGTGGTTCGTTACTGATCAGGTAGGGAACGAAAATCCGAAGACAGTAGTTGCTGTTAAAAACGGATACTAATAGACTAACTATTGCCCACGTAGGCTTGCACCATGCAAAACTTGGTTACCGTCCCTCTATACGACACTCTTGGTCCAGGTATTTCTCCACCTTCGACTTTTGTATTATGCTCTTCTCTATTAGTCATTATTAACTGCCATTCTTCGGAAAATTTAGAAACTGTTGGGTACATCATCAACCACGCCGACATTGCAATCGTTGTTGCTGCCGAAAATCGCATCCAGAATATTCTTCGCATATCTCATAAGTCACCCGGTCTCAAGGTCATAATCTCTATGGATCCTTTATCCGAACCATCTTCCGTTACGAATTCCGATGTCTCTGCAGGAAAAGTGTTAAAAGAATGGGCAGCCGAAAAGGGAATTCTTTTGATAGATTTTACGGAGGTCGAAGAACTAGGGAAGAAACATCCGAGAAAGCATCTTAAGCCAGCACCAAATGATCTTGCTTGTATTTGCTACACGTCTGGAACTACGGGAGTGCCAAAAGGCGCATTATTGAGCCATAAAAACATCACTGCTGCCTGCGCGGGAGTCTTACGAACGTGGCCTGCACGCCAAGATGATGTAAGTACAGTGAGTTATAATTTTTTTGAACTGTTAATTGGCTGATGAAGCTTACTGATGTATGTCTGATTATACAGGTTCTTATCTCATATCTACCGGTAAGTTTATTAAAAATTCGATTTAGCTGCCCGTTGAGCCTACTCTTATAATGTATTTACTTTCCATCTAATATCTACACGCTTTAAGTTTGCTCACGTGTTCGGCCGAATGGCGGAAATAAGCGTCATTACTGCTGGAGCTAGCATAGGCTATTTCCGCGGCGACATTCTAACACTAGTTGATGACATAGCTTGCCTCCGGCCAACACTCTTTCCTTCAGTGCCGCGCTTGCTCACACGCATATACGGCAAACTACAACAAGCTACGATGGATGCTTCCGGTTTAAAGGGAGCGTTGGCGAGAAAGGCTATTGAAGTAAAAATTCGGCAATTTGAAGAAGGAGAGGGATATACCCATGCGTTTTGGGATACATTGGTTTTTAGGAAGGTTAGACAGCTTTTAGGAGGAAGAGTAAGGTGCATTATAACAGGCTCGGCACCGATTGCTTCAGAAGTGCTGCAGTTTTTGAGAATTGCTTTCGTCTGTGATATAGCTGAAGGTTTGTAAATAAAGTGAAGCAGGGAAGAAGCTAGGGAAGACACGATGAGCTTATTTGATGTTAAAATGTTTAGGATATGGCCAAACGGAAGGGGTAGCTTCTGCAACACTGACCGGAAAAGGCGAAAATAAGGCAGGACATGTTGGTGGACCATGCGCTTGGTAAGTTATCACTATGTTTATTGTTTTATTGTTTAATTGCTTTTTTACGTTATTTATTCTCTCCCTCCTTCAATGATTATTCGTGCTCCACTCATTTCCTTACATCAAGTGTTGAGCTTAAGCTTGTAGATGTTCCCGAAATGAACTATTTGTCTATTGATAAACCGTATCCACGAGGAGAACTGTGTCTTCGTGGTCCGAATGTGTGCCTTGGATACCATAAAGACCCTGAAAATACAAAGGCAACAATTGATTCTGAAGGATGGCTGTATACGGGCGATATTGCATATATTGATGAACGAGGTTCGATTATAGAAGTTTTTTTGGGGGGGGAGGGGGGGGGGGACAAGAAACAAGTTATTTCTATGTCGATAGATGCACGATGAGAGAGACACGAAGAATTGAATTCAAAAGTAATTAATCTTTCACTTTATGGTTTGCATACTGTTAGGTGCTTTTACTATTATCGATCGCAAAAAGAATATATTCAAATTGTCACAGGGTGAATACATTGCTCCTGAGAAGGTAAGTTGGTACTCAATGCCCTACCCTTCTTAATTTTCCTACAGTTTTATTGGTTTCGCCTATTTGCTTCTAATGCTAACAGACGGTTATGCTCTTATTATATTTCTGCTTTAGCTCGAGAATGTTTATGTTAACTCTCCTCTTGTACTTCAAATATTTGTCCACGGTGACTCACTTCGTAACTTTCTTGTTGCAATCGCTGTTCCTGACCCTGAGATGTTTGTCCCGTGGGTCAACAAGATAACAAACAAGAATGTGCAACTTGGGGACGAACATGAGTTACAAAAATTGATGGACGATCCGGAAGTGAAGAGGGAATTTCTGAAGGAACTGGATCAAATTGGAAAAGCAGCACAGTTGAGAGGGTGAGTAGTGTGTGCACGTAGATTAAGAGTATTATCCTATACGATCGATAACGACATGGTAATGCGCTTTATTGACTAATATACTTTTGCGATAGATTCGAGTTTGTTAGAGCTATCCACCTGACTCACGCGCCATTCTCGGTTGAGAATGAATTACTGACTCCGACGTAAGTTGTTTTTTCAATGGTTTCTCATGTTTTGATTACAATTCGGATAAAGTTAACTAATTCACTTTCATCTCTATGTTGTATGTTTGTGTTGTACAATATTTTGGAAACCTTAATTTCTTAGTCTTAAATTGAAGCGACACCAAGCTTCACAGTTCTATAAAAAAGAACTAGATCGCTTATATAATGAGTATGATGAATCGCAGAAACTCAAGGCCAAACTGTAATAATGATTTATAGATAATGTAGTTATGTATCGGATGTTTTAATTTAAGATTATATCATGTGGTTATAGAATACAGAACATTCATCTTCTTGCGGTTTCGTTTAATTTTAGATGATCCCGCGCTATACCAATACATACTTCTTTTAATTGTGACAAAGATTGCATTATAAGTGGATATCACGAAGTATCATACGCAAAGTCCCCCAATGCCGTGAAAAGAAAATGAAAGGGATATACAACATGCAGTAATTAGGGGGGTGTTTATTGCTTAGGTAAATCACAACAGGACTAATCTCCTAATAATTACTTAAGCTAGACCACATGCTAAATCCAGAAAGCTGTGGTGGCATATAAGGGTAATTACATGTATTGTTGTTGTTTTTGTTTTCTTTACTGCAGATACTAGTACCAGGTTTTTTAACAAGATGTTTTTATTTTGGAAGTCAACAACTCGATCTGTTTTATGATTAAGATTTACACTCTATATATCATTGTTTAAACATTCTGAGAATTAAAGGCGCATTAACTATTATGCCTACTTATCTGGATTCTCTTAAAAATTCCCACTTGGTTACTGATCCAAGCATACTAAGAAGGTAATTTTTAGCAGCCGTTGTGCCAATCGGCATCAAATTTAGATTTCGCGGCTTACTAAAAAGGTACTAGATAAAGCTATTGCCATCTGATATTGAGACTTCTGTTCCAGAAGGAGAAATGAAGCGCTGTTGCCATTACCAGATGTGTTTATATCCTGACAGCAAAATCTCGAAACATGACAAAGCGTGTTTTTGCGGTGACCAGGCTTACAAACACAATTGAGCGAATATTCACAATGCAAACCACTTCGAAAGATTGTCATGAAGCTGAAGCAAACCAATGGGTTTGGAGAACAGAATCTGATCAACCAATGAAAGATCATGGTTTCAGCATCAGCATCAGTCCCACAATTAATATTTAAGGCTTTTGGTTGTAGACAATGTGAACGTCTTCAATGGAGCTCTCTTGTCATTTGATTGGTCCTGATATGGTACCGTAACACACTATACTATTTATCGAGTTAGCACCGACCCGATCGTAAAAATTAATGAATGTCACCCAGAGATCGACACAACTGTTTGTGCATCGCTTGTTGTCTCGTGAACTGAGCTTATTATGCAAATATTATGACAATATCAATAATATCAATAGCGCAAGAATGCTAATATAGCGATAACAATCATAACATATATGCGATTTATCAATATTATCGCAGTTCTTGTTCCCCCATTCATTAATCAACAATACTCCTATTCGCCCCATCCACCATTGTCCCCCAACGTTGTCCTATGCAACAGCGCCTAATTGGGTAGTAACGTGCATATATATGTTGCATTCTGTACAACAAAGAGACACGACTGAGCCATGTGCAAGTAAAAATCTATTGTGTTGTTAAATGAAAAAATGTATTGTGGTAAATGTATATAAGTTGAGAACCGGTGGGGGGATAAGATCACTACTACATTTATTCGATTCGAAATTAAAAAAGATAGGTAGATATTGATGATCAAGGTTTTGCCGATAATCGACTTTCCAATGCATCAATAGACGCACAACTTATAAGCAATCGTACTCAATTTGCTGGTTCAAATTTACGATACTCTTGATATCGCTTCAATTTTCAATTGCTAGACGAACATTCCATATGATAACGTCACCCGAGATTCCCAATTCCTCGTTGAAAACATTTACATGGGAAGAACTATCAAAGCATAACACTCCCGATGATGCATATGTAGCAGTCAGAGGCAGTGTATACGATATCACGAACTTCATCAATCGACACCCCGGAGGAGAAGATGTTCTCCTCATGGTTGCTGGGAAAGATGCAACTCAGGTATGAAAAATAATAGCGATGATTTCGAAGGAAAAATGTATTTTTCGCTTTTGTCAAAATAGAGGTTATTGTGGTGCTAAGTTTATTGAAAAGCCATTTCGGATTTTTGGTAGATTTTTGAGACTTATCATGAACTCGGGAAAGTAGATCTCACTTTGAAGTAAGATCAGAATCCGTTTCTATGATTAGTCATATATTTTTTGTTGAGTTTGTGATAATCAGTTATCCCAACATATTTAAACACAATAGGAAATATTATATCGGAGCTCTGATAAGCAATGAATTACCAGTTTTCCCTGACCAAGGCGACTTTCATAAAACTGTCAAGAAGGTATTATAATATAACGAAGGAAGGAGAGAAGAGAAAACTATAGTATTTTAGTAACATCATTGCCAACTATTCTTCTTACATTACAGCGCGTGGAAGACTATTTCCACAAGAATCAGCTTGATCCAAAGGTATTTCGTTTATTAGCACTCCGCGCATCATATTCCTATCGTCCACTCACCGTTACTAACTCGCATTCCATGTGATGTGATAATTCTTCCCCGCTTTATACTCTATGAAGAACACTCCATTCGTCTGGATTCGTTATGCCTGGATATACGGTTTACTGATTGGTTCATACTATGCTCAATACTATGTTCCATTCATAAGCGACCAAATATCACTCCAAGTGCTGTTGGCTATTGCATTAGGATTCGCATGTGCGCAGGTGGGATTGAATCCGCTTCACGATGCATCACACTTTGCAGGTGAAATTTTTTGGTATATTGATTCTTGATAGTTGATTGAAAAATAAGACATTATGTATGAACCAAAGATTTTATTTTTCTGCTAGTTACTCACAATCCATGGGTATGGAAATTACTTGGCGCAACTCACGATTTTTTAAACGGGTCATCATTTCTCGTATGGGAATACCAGCATTTTATTGGACATCATGTATATACAAACATTGCAGGTAGATCAATTTATTATTACCTATTAATATCACCACGTCATGAATTTAACTTGCCCGGATTCTATCATATATGAACAGACGCAGATCCAGACATTGTAACCGGTAATTATTATCAACATTTTATAGAAGGGTGTCATTCTCGCGAACTATTTCACTCTTATGCTCAACTTCGCTCCTCATTTGCTATTTATTACCTAGGGGATCCTGATATTCGAAGAATAAAACCAAGCCAACGCTGGTTCTTCCATTATGTGAATCAGCATATTTTTATCCCCTTAATCTACGGATTGCTCGCATTCAAAGTACGCATACAGGATATCTTGATCTTGTATGTGTATAAAAGCAATGATAGAATCAGAGTTAATCGATTGACGTCTTGGCATACATTTGCGTTTTGGGGCGGGAAGGTGAGATTTAAATGACGAGCGCCAGAAGTAATGCTTGTTAAAATGTTACATTCACTTGGTTAATGTTTGTTCTTGTCACTTTGTATGTATAGGCATTCTTCATACTATATCGTATATTGGTGCCAATGCTATTCCATTCAGCATGGAAGGTCTTGACTTTACTCGTTATTGCTGATTTCACCGCATCTTACTGGCTAGCGTGTTCCTTCCAGGCAAATCATGTTGTCGATGAAGTTGAATGGTAATGTTTGTTGCTTTTTTTGTTTTTGTTTTTTTTCATTCAAGCAAGCAAACCTTTATTACAATAGTATAGAGACATTATTCACATCATTTCATATAACACTTCTTCTTAATGCGTAGGCCTCTACCAGATGCCTCTGGCGTAGTGCAAAAAGATTGGGCAGAAATGCAAGTAATAACAACCCAGGATTACGCTCACGATTCCGCTTTCTGGACATCAATCGTTGGATCTCTCAATTTCCAGGCTGTACATCATCTGTTTCCGCAAATTTCACAGCACCATTATTATCTCATTGCTCCTATTGTCAAAGAGACCTGTGCGGAGTATGGAATTAGGTACTACTACAAGGTAAGTTGGATTACTAAGATTTTGTATTTGAGCTATACTGGAAAATCTAGAGTATAATATTCTGCCAACTCTGTAGGATACATTCTGGGAAGCATTTGGATCCCATATCGAGCATTTGCGCAAGATGGGGCAGCCACCAAACAAGTTGGATTAGATCCTATATGTACTATTGATTATTACGCATGTAGTAAATGTATCATAGATTTGTATATTGTCATTAGCATTATTGTTATTCTTACCATTCAATCAATAAAATAAATAACAAGTGGACAATATTCACATTTATCAACAATTCCAAAGAACGTAAGGTAATTGCATTCATAGCCCCATTTTGCAACTTTAGGTTTAAGACCTTCATCTGAGTAATATCGGGGTGAAATAACATACAAAAATTTAATTTTCCAAACGTTTGAAAGTGCAAGTTGTTTACCGAAAAGTTGTCTAATTTTAAGTGTAGCTGGTGCTGCTAAAAGCCTAAAGCTTTCTTTTTCAAAATTAAAGTAAATGTTACTAGTTATCATAATTTAATCAGATCGACACGTTATATTTATTAAGAAAACAAAATGCTAAAATATTAAAATGAGCTCATTCCAAAGGAAAAGTCGCCACTAACAAATCTTTAAGAAACACGCTACTTTTATCTATACACAGACCTTCGAATAGTCATAAGTGAAAATTATCCCTCCATTACTTTTCGGGGGGCTGTACAGTACTCTTAAGAAAATTTCATCCTGTTACAGGTTGTGGATCTAGTATATTTAATGGGTTTCTCTCACTTTTCAAGGCATGGTACTACCAAACATGCTGTCACACTGTTGGTATGGATCCACTTCTCTCACAATTGTGCACGCTGGCACTTTGCATTTTGCAAAGCGAAGAGTTTCAAATAAGATATGACGGTTTCTTTTCCAATAAGGCCAACGTAATCAACTTACTATTACATAGCGCAGGTCTATTCCATGCTTTCGCTTTATTCATAAATACAAGTGCTTGCTAAAGCTGAATTTATGATAATATATACTATGTCTCGAAAAAATGGGGGTTTGTTAAATAACTTTTTTTTTTGACTCGTGAATAAAAACGCGTTTGTTTACAAAGCAAAAACAATCATTTATGGCTATTAACCTTTAATTGAGTGTGTTAATCAGCATTAGAAGTGAGTTTAATTACAAAATGAAGATAACAGCATTTAATGTGTAGAATTACAATCAGTTTACTGAAAGTGTACGTGGTATTAGTATTAGTTCCGAACACACAGTTAAAAATACGTTTAGTTGTGAAATAATTGTGTCGAAAAATTTTATGACTATTATTTGACTTTATTATTCATGCAGTACATACTTTTTATTCTTTCAAAATGTCCACTGTGCTCATTCTACTGCGGAATGGCTCAATGCCTATCAAACATGCGCTAAATAATATTTTGTTTGAATATTTCCCTACCTTTACTGATGCCTTGACTGGCAAGAGGAGACTTCTACGCTAATCCGAAAACAAAAAACGAGATAACCTTTCTAAATACATATGATATTATAAATTAACAAATCGGTTGTTTGTTTTTTTGTAAAAGTTTTAATGTGGACATGGATTACTTGAACAATTTTACTTTGTAAATGTTAGGGTAATTACAGACTTGTTAGAAAAAAAAATATGAGATTTGTTACAATTTATAGATAAAATGCTTTTCTTGCCAAGACTTCTCTCATCAAAATATTGGAAGCTCCACGAAGATCAACGAATCGAATTCAGTGTTCGACGATGTTGTGTTTGGCGTTTTAGAAACTAAATTTATTCACTGCGTTCTCATTGGGTAGTTTCTGTCAAAGAAAAGAAAATTGTTGTCATCAATGGCTAGATGTGCTGTAAACAACCACCTTTGAGAATTATAGAAAGTAGAATAATTCGGTATTACTTTTAGAAAATATTAATTTACTTTTACCATGTGGAAAAAAAATGGTTAAAGAAAAGGATATTTATTATCGGGAATATTTTGATCTAGCAAACTGATTTTACAAAAAAACATTGCATTACATTTACTGCTTATAGGTATCGGAGACGGTGAATTAATATGGCTTATCACAACAGCAGCCGACGTCGAAGCATAGTGTTACATAAAAGTTGGGAGATCGCTTTGACAGGTTTGAATGCGGATCCTTGTTACATATGCTTTTCAGCGTTGATGAGACATTCTTTATACCAATATGGCGAGATCGACACACGCGTGTCATGTAGGAGATTATTGTATTAACATCACATGATATTATGCACAAATATCATGTGACAATTTAAATTCATTTCTTGGCAATTAAAACAATGATGACAAAAATCAGCGAGCGCTATTTTCATCCAAAACCTGGATAATTCGGATGTAAAACGCTCCAGACAACTATGCACAACCACAAACTATGTTATTATACAAATTTGCGTTTTTAGAACACAAAGATTTTCACGCAACACAATGCACGCCTTGATAGGGAGTGTTCAGGGAAGCCCATTTAATAATATCACTATGCTGTGTAGTGTAACGCCCTATTATCGAACACCCGCCTTTATCAGGTATTTATTGGGTTTCAATTATCCTTTAAAAATAAGTTATCAACCGCCCGCAAATCTCGGCGCTTCTAATTATTGTTTCCACTTTCCACCCTTTACTCTTTTATTTTATTACGACGCTCAACTTTTTTGAAGTAATAATATCAATTGCTCGGCAGGCCGAGGAATAAGGGGGAAAATATTAAGCATTGACATTAATATTAAACATAATATAAGTGTTCAACACAGAAACATTTATATTTGCTCTCACTTGTCTATCAGAGAGTATGTCCACTCGAGAAGATTATACAGAGGATGTCGTCTTAAGCAGGCAAGGTTCGAGGAAGTTGAATGGATTGGCGAGAGGAGATTCAGTAAAGAGGCTACCGCAGCTTGGGAGACTGGGTAATCGCGAAAAGGGTAGCGCTGCTGCCAACGGGAATTTGCAACCAAATACGCCATATGAGAAGCTTCGAGCTTGGATGATTAACGAGGGTAAGTATTAACAAGAAAGGTGAGACGTGATGACTTAGAAACAGTGGGCATGCGAGAGCAATGTAGTAGGGGCAATGGAAGTGGAAAAGGAAAGACGAGACACTAAAAAAAGAAACGAATTATTCATTCTTTCTTTTTTTTTTGTTTGTTTGATCTCTTTTTTCATACACACTAGGTAACCGAGTAATATTTTTCAGCGTCTGGATAATCCTCCATGCACTAGTCTTTTCGCTAGCCTTTGTCAATTTCTATTACAATGACAACTTAAATACTGCTCGCACGACGTTTGGCATAACTTACCCAATTGCTCGTGCAGCTGCATTAGTTCTTCACGTCGACGCGGCAATGATACTATTCCCAGTCTGTCGTAATCTGATCTCTCTTTTCCGTACGACGTCGTTGAACAATGTTATTCCATTCGACCAAAACATACGGTTTCATAAGCACATAGGATTCTCAATATTTGTATTTACCTGGATACACACCATTGCACACTGGGTCAATTTTGCACGGGTGGCTACGAAACTGAACGGCGGTTTCGTGTTATGGTTGAAATTGAATTTCGCCACTGGACCTGGTTTAACTGGATACGTTATGCTTATATGTCTGATGATTATGGTTTTTACTTCTATAGAAAAGCAAAGACAACGTCATTATAATAGATTCTGGTATCTACATCACTTGTTCATTCCTTTCTTTGCTTGCTGGGCTTTCCATGGAGCATTTTGCATGATTCCGACGGATAGGGCGCCTAAATGTAAAGACATAGCCGTGTTCTGGAAATACTGGATTGCATCAGGAGTGATTTATATTAGTGAAAGAATACTCAGAGAAGTCCGAGGACATCAACCGACTCATATTTCAAAAGTTATCATGCATCCATCGAAAGTAGTCGAAATTCAAATCAGGAAACCTCACATGGTTACAAAAGCTGGTCAATACATCTTCCTCGCTTGTCCCGATATATCTTTATTCGAATGGCATCCGTTCACTTTGACGTCTGCACCTGAAGAGGATTATCTCTCGGTGCACATTAGAGTAGTTGGTGATTTTACCAATGAATTGGCTAAGAGGTTGGGCTGTAATTTCGACGAAGAGAAGAGGCGCAGAAGTGAGGTCCGGAGTACGGCGTCGGGGGTCGAGATATCCATGACTCCAGACTTGAAAAACTCGTTGCCAAGAGTGATGATAGATGGGTCATATGGAAGTGCATCAGAGGATGTGTTTAAGTTTGAGGTCGCCATGCTTGTTGGGGCTGGTATCGGTGTTACACCTTTTGCGAGTATTCTGAAGAGTATTTGGTGAGTTGTTGTCATTTGGCAAGTGTGGTGAGATGAGTTGATCATGACTATAGATTGCATTCTTTATTAAGCACGCACACGTTGAAAACTATACGTGTATTGGTCATTGGCGGCCGGGCTATCGAGTTTTAAACCATTATCTTAAATCTAACTATACTTTCTTTGCTGCACATTAAAGGTATCGCGTTAATTATCCAACCAAATCGACAAAACTCCGCAAAGCCTATTTCCTCTGGATCTGCCGTGATTATAAGGTACGATGTGCAAAATGCCAGTTTTTTAAATCGGGTTATCGCAACTGTTTTTTCTAGACAAAAACTTGCACATTCGTCAGTATTTATAACATAATCATAACAGATAAATTTACACTTTTGTATTTTAGGCGTTTGAATGGTTCCGGTCCCTTCTGGCAGCAATAGAAGAGCAAGACTTTGATAACTTCATCGAAGTTCAGATCTATCTCACGGGCGGTCTTAACGCGGATGAAATTGACAACATCATGGTTAACGATGACGGAACTACCATGGATGCTCTCACTGGTCTTCGCTCGCCAACGCATTATGGAAGACCAATTTGGGACAAGATCTTCCAGAACATGAGAGATTTATACCCGGCTACTGATGTCGGTGTGTTTTTCTGCGGACCGAAGCCACTCGGCAAGCAGCTACACACCAAATGCAATTTATGGAGTCAAGGGTTTGAGGATGGGACCAGGTTTTTCTATGGAAAAGGTAAGCTAATGCATGGGCGTTTAGTACAATTAGCCAATAACTATGAGATCATTATAACTAACTAATTTCTTTCGTTTTGATTTTGTAGAGAACTTTTAATAATAATAATGTTATATCTGTTCATAGAGAATATCTGTTGTAAAATATATCTATGACGTGTAAACCAATAAAAAAACTTAATTGAATTCATTTAATTATTATGCTGAGACTAACCATAAATAATCGCCCCTTTGACTTATCTGCAAGGATATACATAGTGCACAGAAGCGTTTAAAATGCATGTACAACGTACGTCAAAGTTTCAGATTTTGTAACATCCTACAATAGTGATGATTGGCGATATTTATTATAACGTAATTAACTGGCGAACTTTAAATCGTTTAAGAAATAAATTTCTAAAGCTAGACTCAGATACGAGACGTTGACCGATACATGTTACAGGAAGTAACTATTCCCCGACATGATGAAACTACAGAGAAGCGGTCATGAAACAATGCTTAAGCGTACTCTTTATTGGTGAGGCTACTCACAACTTTACATACCAATACGGAGCGAGCTTTCCGCAAATTTCTGCAGTCTCGCGTCGCCGAATGTTTTCCGAACGTAAATTCTAGATTCGACTCATGGTAGAATATGATTCTATTATGAAATTCAGTATGATTGAATGAATTTATTCGAAGCTAAATACATGGAAGTTGTTAGTAATAGTAAGCCTTGCTCTTGGATTACCAAAAAGCCACTCGATTACCTCCAGATAACGAAGCAAGACTAATTCTGCCTCGCGTAAGTTATGCTGAGAGTATTCATAACCAAAAGTGCGTCAATTGATTCTATTCTAGAAAAGTACGATGTCTTAGCTTTGGCCGCCGACAGAAATATGCTACACCGAGAGTCAATGCTCTGAGGTAGCATAGTACAGAGTAAAAGATGAAAGCAAACTATTGCTGACATAGTGTCTTTATAGTAGGAGCGCAAAACTGTCGTAATTACTAAATAAATTCACGGAGCACACCATAAAAGTGATGGCGAGAAGAATTTTCGATACAAGGTAGTTAGGGGTAATTTGGCGAATTATTATAACTTGTCGATAATGCACTATAATGGAGTCGATAAGGATAAAAAACAAGAAGATTTATGATCATTACAATCATCCTTTATGAAAGTGAAAGCATTTTTCGATTGTATAATTACATGCTGAATTGTATGTACGTTATATATTACGTGTCCATTATGTGTTCCAATTCTTTAAATCTACGTAAAATAGATAGAAATAGAAAAATAAAAAGTAATAAATTCGCCAAATTACCATTATGCTTTAAAATCTCATTTTAAGGACCATTTACGGAACGGCAATTTTTGTACCAATTTAAATTTGCATCTATTATAATACAGTATGTTCTAGTTTACTAACTCTGAATATCAAGAGTTAGAAACGGGTCAATAAATTTTTTACTTAGTAGGAACTTTAACTTCTCAACAAATTATCTTATATTTATTTGTGCACAGAGAATAATATTCGCAATACGAAATGTTAAATTGATGTTGTGTTGGATTAGTATTAGGATAAAAACGGGAGATATATTCTCTAGTGTAAATTAATATATGATACAATCTGGCAAAATTAAAAAATTATAATAGAAAGTGCAATATAGTATCAACCTTTTGTGAGTAAGATTTCTCACTAGTATTATTATCGATATTTTGCTTCACATCAAACCATAAATATAAAATTTTTTATCTTCAACAAGGGGTCACGTTAAAATAAATAACCACTTTTTGGACCGAGTCCTTCGCTTTACATCTTATTTATCTACTAAAATTTGTTCTGAACATTCTAATATAGTGCGTTGCAAAAAAAAAAAAAAAAAAGCTTAAATTGCTCTAATTTTATAACGAGCAGACCAATTAAAGATATCACATAACATTTTAAAGCTTGAAAGCAGTAGATTCTATTAATGTAAAATTAATATGATACGTCTTCACTACTTTTTGTAATAATTCCCCTACAGTGTTGTTTCCGTTAAACGTATTAAAGTATACAGTCTTAAGTGGAATCCTTGTCTGTGAGAAGCATCACATGTTTTCTGCTTTGGAAATTCTCTTGCCATTTTGTAATGAATAACTGTCTGGCAAATGATTAAATCTATAATTACATAAAATAAATAACACTAAAAACAAGCTTTTGTTTTTATTTTAGATGACCCAAAAAGGTTCAAAATTAGAAAAGTTACTTATACTCAAACCATAAAGAATGATGTGAATTGTCTTTTCTTTGCACACCGCTGTAATTGATACAAAATTTTATGTTGAAATACGTGAAGAGTATCTTCAAGAAATTACCAGTACTTGGGAATGATTAATGCGCTCCGGCAAGGTAATAAACCACAAGCGCCTTACCAAAGACAAATGGTCCAAATTAAAATTATGGAAATTGTCAAAGGAATTATGGATATTAAATACCGTATTGCACTGGTTATAGTACCCCCTTGTTTAGTATCGGGTCTTATACCAGTCCATTCTATTAGCAATCGGTCCATTCATAGAATTAATATTGCTATAATTCTCTTATGAAAAATCTATTTATTTCAAAACATTGATGCTAAGACTAGTTTCTGAACACATCTATTAATCATCCCAATTGTTGACAAGATCTATCGTATTTGCATAGGTATAATCATTTTTCAATATCTCTAACATCATGTACCATCTTCAACATATGAGTTATCAACTGCATCTGCTTCTTTCTCTATAATTATAAACTCACTGCTGTCGTTACTGGTACTGTGCATAATCAAAGATTAAATCATCTTCACTTCCGTCTCTCTTATTTAATATCCCGAAACTTTTGAAGAAATTTTTTATCATATTAAACATATTGTGAAGAGAATGCTAAAAGTATACAAGTTTCTTTTTAAATTAATTCCCTAACGTACCACCCGGTAAAGTACCCCGAGTACTAGAACCAGTGCGATACGATAAATTAATTTTATTAACAATTGAAAATAATGGAGAAGTTCCTTTATTTTGTTTATAATTGTAAA
>CAJVPI010000488.1:0-28658 GCA_910592345.1 Paraglomus brasilianum
AAGGGTACCTCTAATAGAATAATAACAACAATTATTCTATCAAAGAATCGAAGGGGAATAATACTATTTATAAAATTTAAACAGGGCTATCTTCGATTTGTTTGTCGACTAGTCGGTATCCGTCACTTGTCTTTACTATTACCAAAGCTTAGTATTAAAATAAAGCATACACACCATCTATATAGCAAGTGAAAATAACAAACGCAGTCTTTTACTGTAAAGGAAGTTGCTTTCATTGTAAATGTATTAATACAGAAATGTTCTATTCATATGCAAAGAGGCCAACCTACCATTTATATTTCGTCTAAATCTATGGAAAAAATACAAGCTTATATATTACCTTATTTTTGTAATTACTGCGAAGCATGTCATTAGCATGATGGCTAGTTATTATGAAATTGGCTAACTCATTGAGGAACAACGACAAAATAAAAATATCCGGGTTTTTTGTTACACACTGTAAATATTAATTGAGTTGTTTTCCCCATTTTAATTGTTTCAGTTTTCATTTCATTTATTGTCAAATTTAATCTATTTTATAATTATAATAGTACAGTGCATTTACAATTTTCGGTGTGTAATTAATTAATTATAATGCCAAAGAGTTTCTCTCTGTTCTTTAAGTTTTTTCTTGTATTCTCGTATGGACTCATTTTTCGCGTAGTAATATATTAGATATGGAAAGAAATCGCGTCGTTGTCTTTGCTTCCGTGTAAGCATACACATCTCTAATTCACATATGAACTATATATATATGATCAGATCGGTTAATATTCAAAGAGAAGATCAACAAGGCGTCACATTAATTATTCAAACGTTTAAGGTTTACCTCTGCTTTCTGCTTGAGCCAAACATAATTACCAACAACTTTGGAATCACCGACAACATCACTCATTAAGGCAATCAAGATGTTCAATAATATAATTGCGGTTATGAACGAAAATGCGATTGTCATTAGTGCAATTGTCGGATTGCCAAACGCATCACTAACGGAGCCAAAATCGCCTGTCTATTAATGGCAAGAAATTAGTTAAAATATATTTGCGCAATTTAACAAGAACCGGATTCTCAAGTCATTTATTTACCACGAAGAAAAAGGCCGAAACGAGCGCTCTTTGAGGAGTCGAAAAGTCGTTAATTGCCGGACTATCACCTACCAAGTCCGTAACTTCCACGTCGGAAAAGAACAGCCAGTACATGTGTGTGTATGCAAACATCATCATTGCAATTATGATAACAAGCCCTTTCACTCTTTTAAATATTTCTATGATAATAAATATTGGTATCCCAAAAGGCTTGAATACTCGGAGTCGTAGAATCTATAATAGAAACGACAAGTTCGGTTAAATGATTTGTTCGAATGCAACATCAGATTAACTCAATTGTAAATGCTTACAAAATTAACATAGACAAAGAACATGGAGGTGCCAACATATCGACGTCGCCAATCGCTTCCAGAAAGTACCCCAGCGGCATAAATTATTGGCAATATAGTACTGGCCAGGTCAATGAAATTATATATGCCCAAATAATGAGAACGATATGCAACCATTTGCATCACTTCAACTCCAAACCGTACGAATCCCAATAACAACACCACAATCGAGAACAATATAATCAGATATTCGATCCCGTTCCTTTGATGCACTCTGCCAGAATCTAGAGTAACGGCAACCATGAATGAAAGAAGGTACAGGAAATATAAGAAAATAAAAATGACATATCGTCTCCATGCAAATTTCCTCCATTTGAAATTAATAATAGCCTCCAAGGCAGGTTCGCCAAACATTTCATATTGACCATCGAGAACCGCCTTAGCAAATGGAGAGAGGTATTTGCGCCATCCAAATACATTAAGAAATCCGAGACGAGATTCGGGTGGCTCTGGATATCGGGTGAAGTTCGGCAAAGGGACAAAACATACATTATATAGATGACTGTTAGAGTCTGTTTCATCGCCTACATCTTCCTTATATACACCATCATCAGTCTTTTCCGTGTCTGAGTAGGCAAATTCCTCTTCTTTATAGCTCAATACAGTGTTCTTTAACCGGAAGTAACTGATATCTTGCACAAATTCTAGAGCAATGTCAGCGAATTTTGAACACAGTTGGCTGAATGTAGAAACAACCACTAGTAGGTTAAACTCAGGGTTAGGCTCCTCTGCCGACCTCTTATTCTCCGCACTCTTGCAGTAATATTGTAATAATGAACGGACAATCTTGGTTCTACCCAACGATATAGCATGAGAGAGATCTGACTCATGTTGATGCTCTGGTTCAAAATCATAAAATTTCAGAGTAATTTTTTCTTTTTCCAACAATTCCTCAATCAAATTGTTGGCTCGTTCACAATCAAATTGCATTAAAATTTTCAAGATTGATCCTTTTCTCCATGAGAGTGTAAATGGTTTGTCATGTGATCTGCTACTTGATTCAATACTGCCAAAGTCTTCAACGTGATCGAATACATCGCCATCGGAAGACGAAAGAGCACGGTGGATAATCGATTGACAATTGTCAAGAAGCGTTTCATAACGCCGACAATCATCTTTTGACTTGTGTTCAAATGAATTCAAAAATCCAAGCGCAAACGATGCATCTCTTACTGTATGGAAACTGGCAGGAGCATTCTTACGCGGCAAGTGGAATCTCAATTTTATACTATCACTGATGCCATCCACTCTGTATTCGAAAGTGATAGTAAAGTCATCGTCTGGTAGTCTCGTCAATTCTGCCCATTCAATAACATAGTCTTTAATGAAATCTTTTTCTCGATTTTGCTTTATAATTGGTCTACACCAAATATACTGCAGTGTTCTATTTTCTGGAAAGTTAGACCATAACTGTATCGTGTGTTTACCAATGAACAGTACCCGGCCGTTTTTATCATCCAGTATGACCGCTGTTTTGACACGAGGTGCGATCCATGGCTCTATTACAAACTGCTTAATAGGATTAATTACTCCTGCTTCATAATGTGTATATGAAATCACTTTGTTACGGCCTTTTTCTTCAAACTCATGCATTCTCCTTACTCTTCCCCTGGGAGGAACAGGCGGAGGAACAGCGGGGGAAGGAGAACCAGCGGAGAAAGGAGAACCAGTCAGAGAAACAGGTGTCGGAGAAACAGTGGTGAAAAGAGAAACAGGCGACGGAGAACCAGGCGGAAGATCAGGCGGAGGAACAGGCGGAGGAACAGGCGGAGGAACAGGTGTCGGAGAAACAAGTGTCGGAGAAACAAGTGTCGGAGAAACAAGTGTCGGAGAAACAAGTGTCGGAGAAACAAGTGTCGGAGAAACAGCGGGGAAAAGAGAACCAGGCGACGGAGAACCAGGCGGAGGATCAGGCGGAGAAACAGGCGGGGAAACTCTTCGTTGTTCTACTTCGCGAACGGCCAGTTCTGCCGGCGCTGCAACGGACTCCGTACTTTTGTCTATCCCGTTCACAGATTCGGGATTTGTACTGCTATCAACGTCTTTCGCCGCCGTGATAAAACTAGGGGCCGAGTCCACATTTTCTGGTAGCATTTCACTCACGGTGAACTTAAATTTCGGCTTATTCAAAGGGTCCTCAACAATGGCCTCAATCGAGGGATTTTTTGATTCAAAAAGTTCGACAGACATAAAACTGTCATCATCGATTTTATATCTCTCGGCAATAAACTTCCGGGCGCATTCGAGAACCTCTTTCTCCAACTGAATATCGTTTTGCAATTGAGATCTCAACCAAGAGCTTGCCTTAACAGAGCCATTATACCAATCATTTCCAAAATCAGCGGCAACTAGTTCCCAATACTGCAGAGTTACCGCAGTGGCCCTAACTCGGTCTTCGATGTCGTTCATACGTTCACTACTGAAATAATCCTCCAGATCTGTAGAAAACTCTCCTGAATTTTTATATCCATAGAGGCCGGCCGTCTTCCCGCTAAGAAAGAAAAACCCCAGTTTTGATTGATACTTTAGAAATCGCCCAACAATTTGTTCGATAACTAAATGCAATAGTTGTTAGATGTATGATAAACGACTGAATCGATCCACGCGTGTTTTAAAAACGAGGGAGGAAAAAATAATTACCCGATGGATGCAAAACGTTCTCTTGTTCTTTAGAAATAGTAACGTTAAACCTATCCATGATAAATTTCTTCGCGATATCGTATAAACGCTCTTCTACATCTATGAAAGGAACTTGAGAACTAATCCATTGCTCCGAACTGTTAATGGGCAGCGTCCATTCACTTTGGAAATTCCAGTAAAGAATCTTAATGTATGTGACAATCAAAGCTGTAGACCAAACACGCATGTTTACGGACATTAGTTGTTTGTCAAACATAATACGTTCTGCTAGGACGTGAAAAAGATCCGTTGCCGATTCAAAATTAAAGTAGCAAGCTAAATTGTTGCTAACATCAAAAGCACGAGCATTAAATGTCATGCCGATAAGACGGTACAAGTCATCAATGTCAATGGTGTCCTTGCTGTGGTCACTTTCAAGTCTAGTAGAATAGAATTGAACTTCAACTCGTATTATGCACTTAAACCCCTTTGGATAATTGATTTGTTCACTTTTTTCCAAGCAAATTCTCCTACTGTATATTCTCTTTGAATTGCGCGTAATTAAATCATTTAGCGGCAATAAAAATTTTCCGACACTAATATCAGATACATTTTTGTCGAGAATTTCAAGAATAAGTTGACCATTTGCATTACGTACTGGTACGCAATGTATTCCATAGACGTTGTTAGCTGTGTACGCAGGCGTCTCTTTTTTAGCAGCTCCCTGTGAGTCAGCCTTGAAAATACGGACACAGAGACTGGAGAAAAGAACATCCTTTACTTGATCGATTTTAACTCTGAGGATGCCAACTAATTCAGTGTCACTATCGTCATATTCTTCTTCGTATAATTCATCATCCGATTCATAGTCATCGTCATATTCAAATTCTTCAAATTCATCCTCTTCTTCAAAATCGTCAAATTCATCTTCGTCTTCAAATTCTTCGTCACCACTATCCTCCTCTTCGGTTTTGGTATTCTTACTTGTCTTGAAAGACATATCCTTTTGTAAAGTCTCTTCACCAACTGGATATCGTTCATAGACAAATATTCTCGCATGCTCAAGTAATTCTTTTTTAACTTCCTTTTTGCCAATTCGCGCGCTCAACCACATGGAAGACTTTTTGTAAGCATCTGCCCACTTGTCGCGGTGATCAACAAGTACATAGCGGAAATACCATAGAAGAACTGTTGTGACGCATATGTTCTCACCAAAGTCAATCGGGTTCGATGAGAAGTAAGCTTGCAAACTTTCTCGCGCCACCTCTGCTGACTCGTACCCGAGAAATTTCGCAAGACGAGCATCGAGCACGTAAACACCGTCTTCGGTTTGGTGTGAGAGTATACGTCGAATGTCTTTATTAGTAACAAGTGTTGTATCAACTTCGTCAGTCTGACTTTCGCTCTCGGGGATATTAAAGTGTTTGATAATATAGCGCTTTGCTTCTTTATATAAGTGTTCTTCAACTTCTATGTCATTAATGGATTCAGTAATCCAATTTTCCGCCTTTACGTATGATGTTATCCATTCTGCTTCATGTTCCAATAAAACAATCTTAAAAAACGATATGACAAAAACCGAGACAATGATGGATTTGTCAAAATTCTCCTGAAATGGTTGGATTAATTCCTCGACGGCGGTTGAAAGGTTCAAAAGCTCAGCCAAGCGATCGTCGACTTCAAACGATCCTGTCTGACATTGGAGAGACAAAATGAAATAGAGATGGTCTAGACCAATAGAGGGAGTGTCCAACACTTTTCTGAAATAGTCGTCATCAAGAGAGATAAATTCCACATCAAATCGAAGTCGACCAGTGACATTGCTCTTGTATCTCAAATCAACATCTCTCTTTTCACGCTTGGCTTCATCTGCTTCACGAGCTCGAACCACAACTTTGTTAACATCCAGAATGCACGCGCCCAATGGAACGTTCTCAAAGAACGCGTTATAGTCATTTACTTTTAGCTTTAGCTTCTTATGCTGGTCATACAACGGGATATAAAAGACTTGCTTCCAGACGGGCTTTTTACTATTGTACACAACTTTGGTCTCCCCGTAACTCCATTCAGTAGCTAAATCAATAATCGTTACATATGGATCCAAGTCACCACCTGCTAGCCAAAACGAACCGAGCGCCTGATCGATGGTTGCACTATCAATATGCAAACGGATTAAGCCGATTAGGTTAGAAGCGCCTATATAATTTATTTGAGGTTAGTACAATTCTATGATAACGCTGGTTCTCACGTAATTCCCTCCCTCTGTTGTTAAAAACACGTATTGAAATTACCGATGCCGTAAGTTGGCGTACAACGATTCCATTGATTCTTCGCCAACACACCAGCCGAAGCTTTTTCTGCTAGCAACCTTCCGGAATGGATTAAATTCTTCCTGAACGATGCTTCGAACTGAGCATCCATTCTCAATACTTTCTCATCAATTTTGTAAAGTTCCGCTATAAGTGATTTTGTAAGCTCGAATGCATTCTTTTCAACCGACTCCCTAGCTTTAAACTGAGCATATAACCAGCTGTACGAGATTTCATATCGAGATAGCCATTCAGATCGATAATCAATTGCTACTAAGCGCCAAAAAAGGAGAATAAAAATGGTGGGCCAAGTATTAGCATTCATACGCGCCAATCTGTGTTTGGAAAGCTTATTTTTGAGTGTCATAACCGTCGAGCGGAAACGTTCTTCACTGTCAAATCCAAGAGACAAGGCGAGTTCATTATTAATAAAAAAGGCTCCAGTTTTGTGTTGGTTGTTGTTGATAGTCTCGATGTGAGCTTTGGTGATGTTGTTTTTGGGAATACTGAAAGGAGCTTCAAGCGTCATCGCAATATTTGGGTATTTCTCAAGAATAAACTTTTTGGCACCTCTGAAAACATCAGCTTCTATTTGAGTGTTCCCTAATTTATCATTTAGCCAGGCAGACAACTTTTCATAGTATTTATTCCAGCAGTTCCTGTAGTCAACAGCTACCAGTTTCAAATACATGGCGGTGATAGCAGAAACTTGAACTTCTGAGCCAACTTTGCTTGCAAAAGAGTTGCCAAAGTATTCTTCCAATGCGTTGAATCCATAGAAAGCAGCAATTTTGTTAGTGAGAGGGAATGAGCCGCTTTCGGACTGAAAAGTGAGTAATTTGACAACGGTTCTGATGGTGATATCTAGAAAAACAAAAAGTCAATAGTTAGTTCAATGGATTATGGTCTGTAATACAAGTAAGTACAGATTCTATCTCATTTACCGGATTGCAATTTAGTATCAGTGCCCGTAACTCTGAATCTATTCATAACAAAATCCTTTGCTATCTTTGATAAATGTATACATAAGCCAACGTCATGAAGCTGATTTTCAATCCATGCGCGCAATTTAACGACATACGACTCCCATTCGGTTTTATATCTCGAGCAAACGAGTTTCATGTATGCAATCACAAGAGCAGTGGCCAATACGCGGTTATCTTTATCGAGCTTAGCAATCTTGTTATAATAAATCTGGCGATCAGGAATCTGACCATGCCATTTCTTGAAGCTCGTCAGTAACTCCTGATGATTTTCAAAGTTGAATATTCGAGCCAACCTGTCATCCAAATCATACGAACCGTCAGAACGCTTCCACAAAATGATTGCGTAGAGATGGCAGATCTGTATGTTCTGTTCGCTGAAAGTAAAGTTTTCGTCAATTGTCAGATGAGCCATTGGGATGAATTGAGCTTCTATGTGAATCTCGCTCTCGGTCTCCCTACCATCAACACTCTTAATTTTCTCCCATCTATCAATGTCTTTTATTTTTCCAATCTGATTCTTTGTAAACAGCTCATTGATATGTAGTTCGTAGGAGCCAAGAGGAGCGGTGCTAAATATAGACCTCTTGTTAACACGGAAAGTAATCGTGTTATTCGATCCAGACACGGGAACATAATGTACTTTTTCAGTTTTTTCAGATGACGTTATTTTAGCGACTTCATTCTCAGAGGCGTCAACAATGGTAACAGATAGATTCGATTGAACCCAACCCCTGACACAATTAGGCGTGACCGTGAGAACAAGAAGGCCCTGACCAATGACAAGATCTTCCTGCTCCTGCGAGTCAATTGTCAATTCGTCAGTTTTATAGTCAGAGAAAGTTTCGTCGTCTATTTCTCCTGGCTCGAGATTATCGTCCAATAAACTCGATACATTAGCATTAATAATGGATGGAAATTGCTTGCTATAGTTGGCGTACGAACCGGTGCCTGTTGGTTGGAATACTGACTTTGGCTCTATCTGTACATAGTCATCGGTATTGGCAGCACAAGTATAGGCGTTCCGTATTTGCATCCCATCAATTGCGTTGATTATCATTACAGATTGATCCCCGCTAGTCCATATTATTCTCGTCTCTCCCGCAAATTTGGTGTTGCGGCTCGCCGTTGTAGAGGAAAGTACAGCACCGCCTTCACATAAAAAGATTGCAAGTGCTCCTTTTGAGGTCCATGCTGCAAGCTTTTTCTTCTTGTGGGATAGAGCAAACACGGCCGGTTCTTTATCAGCATTTAGGAAAGAATTATCTGACGGGCATCGAATGGATGTTATCAGTTCGCATTTAGATATCGACCAGAGTGATGCTAGTTTCCACTATGAAATAAATTGATGCGTTAATATTAAGAGTGATCCAGTTCGTTTTCAATGCTAATATAGTTATACTCACATTCTCCACGCATATAAAGTAGTCTCCAAGTAGCGAGTTTTTCAAAAATTTCACCTGGTCCCATGGGTGATATATGCTTTGCAGGCTAATCGTAAATTTGTCGTAAATACCCGAAAGATTCTTTTTTCCCAATTTCCAGTTACGTGTCGAGAAGATATAAAGCAATTTCTTTCGTGTATTGTGTACGTCGCACACAATGAACTTTGTATTGTCGGAGGAAAACTTAATCGCTCCGTTTAGATTTGTCAAAGTAGACTCGGTTATAGGACGTGAGTTGCCAGTATTGACGACATATGTGAAAAACGTGGCGCCAGTTTTTAGTTCAAAAGGTTCCGGACCTTCACATTCTTGTGGAAGTCTAATTGCACTAAGAGCTACAAAGCTACCTACAAAGCATAATAGTCTCGATATTAACTCGGATGATTTATCTTGGAGAAAATAGAATCGACCTTACCTTTATTAGCTAATGCAAAGTCAACATCACTCATCATTTGTTTCGAATCGTTCGATGAGTTAAAGCTTGTCTTCTCCACTCTATATGCTCTTGGCTTCAAAAGAGAGTCATTGTTCTGCCAGTTGTATTTTTTCCCTTTCCTCTCCAGTGTAGCTACATTCCATACAGTTATTACACCCTCTGTTGCCGAATATGTGGCCAGATGGCATCCATCTGGTGAGAATGTACATGCATCTATGTGTATAGGTGGTGGTATTTGAGCGTCAATGTCAATTCGAGTGTCATTAATATCACTCATCATGGATAATTCATGCAGAGTGATCAAACGTTTAAATTTATTTGGTTTATTTTTAGGCGAACAAACTAGTGATAATAACCATAAATTATTCAAAATAATATAATTAAGTTCTTAACGTTTACCGTTTTTATACCGATATCGTATGAATTTATATGTTTAGCTTGCCTTCGTCATTCAGCATACTTATTATTATGCCAAGTAAAATCATGCAAGGGGACGCCACAAACAATGTCGTAGTAATACACAGTCAGTCTCGATAAGTCGGTTTTGGCTTAATATTAAGTCGGCCAAAATTTTTCGGCTCTTTTTTTCACCATTTAAAAATTCTCGATAAGGCGACCAACCTATGTAATTTCTCGATAAGTCGGCCAGCGACGCCAGCTATCTTAGTTGGATGGTGTCTCGATAAGTCTGATTTCACGTGACAATTTTTAAGACGTATACATTCAATCCGACAATGCCAATACGATTAAAGCAATAAGCAAGTCGATTGTCTAAGACAAGCTAGTCTGCAAGATTATTTTGCGATGTAATTATATAATAATAATAAGGAATTTATCTGGCAGGTCGCACAACCTGACACGTCGTACAGTCCATAATATTTCTATTTATGGAGGAGAAGGATAATATTTGAGCCTGCGCGACCTGGCTGGTTGTGCGACCTGCCAGATAAATTCTGGTAATAATAATAAACGGTTTAAGCTACTGATAGCCGACTTATCGAGACTAACTGTGTAGTTGTTGCTGGAATTGTAGTAGTAGTGGTGGTGGTGGTAGTAATTGTAGTAGTTGTTGTAATTGGGGACTATCAAACTGTATGATGGCTATCTCCCAATGACATATGATATTAATATCGGTTGTTTATGGGCTTGGGAAAAAGAGTGCACAGATCTGCAGTGAATGTTCGCAAACAAATAAATCTGGATACAGATTTCCGAGAATGGTACGACCAATTACAAAACAGCAACCCTTCTTGTTGCTATTATTATCCCTTCAAAAGCATCCCACTATCGTTGTATCTGCTAGTGTAACCAAAAAACTGACTACTATTCATTGATGTACGACCACATTACATAGATACGATAATCTCGTTTTACATAATGTGCAGGGTTGCACTGACGGTTGTGAAACTAATTAAATTCCAAAACAATACTAAACAAAAAAGTGAGGGCTCACACATTCAATGGCGGTCGGACCTTAGGTCGGACTTGATTTCTGTGCTTCTACTAATACATTTTTCGGGAGGTTTAGAAGTCTTTATTAGGTGTGTTTTTCGTTGAAGATTGCATTCATTAGGTGTTTTTTTTTCTCATGACTCACTCCATCTGTTACACACGGGAAGTCCGAAGCGAGAAAAAAAAAATACGACTTTAGTATAAGATAACGGAACATCTTACAAACGCTTTTGTAGCATCAAAAGTCCCTGTGTTCGTAGCAGTTAACATATGAGGTTAATGTCCATTATAAACAAGAGCCAACGAATTATTTGCTATCTATATTTAGTGCGCCAATGAACAGAAGCCCTGATAAATGCATTAGAATGTGGTCATTGTGGTTCAAAAGACTCGTATGATTGTGTCTATCGGCTTTCAAATAAATGAGTCTCGATGGTTAGGATTGTGCAAGGAGTAAAAAACATACTAATGTTACCTTTGAAATGATAATAAGGGTTGCAAGTACAATATTGGAAATTTTTCTGCAAGATAAGGCACGGTTGCAGAATATTGTTCATGCAGTGTCAATTTCATGAAAAAGGCAAGACCTATAGTTATGTAACAAGGACGAAGAATAGCACAAAAGGCACAAAATGCCATTGAAATAGAACGTTCTCATTCTCGAAAATTTTAAACCAATGATTTTTTTATTAAATTCAACTTGCAGGATAATTATTATCCCACTAAGTGGAGTCAAATGGAATAACGCAAGATTTAACGAACCCTTCTGAAATACTCTATTTCCTTTTAAAGCTTTATTAAAAGCCACAGATAAGGTAACAAGATAAGCGTTCATACTAAATGTACAATTGAAGTATGCCTCTAACAATGATTCGTTAATTGTAATGTAGCAGTGAAGTGAAGAAAAGATAGAAGCAGTCAATCGAAACAATATGCAACTTCTTATACAGCTCTATGTGTCATGAAGACTGCTATTCTATCTATCGTATTTGAGCATATGATAAATTTTTGTACTTTGTCACAAACCAGGGCCATCAAACGCTTTTGAAATACCTCGACAATAATGGCGCTGACATTGTTTTTACAGTCACCGCAAAAAATCTAGGTTACATAAATACTAAGCGCCATAGTTTTTTCGAGAGTTAAATTATTGCCAGCTCTCTAGACACTTCAGATAGCATATAGTTACACTCGGTTGATTATAAATAAGATTCTAATACTACGAAATAAATAATCGTTATCTGACACTTATGCAACGAAATACAAGTAACTCATATCATCGGAGTCAGCCTCCGGTTCAGTAAATTACGTCATCCATTCCATACTCGGAGGTTGGTGATGATGACAATGCATGTGTGTCAAGTGAGATAACAATATACGTGAGTGGTTCAAAAAGTTCTTGCCGCCTGGCTTATTTCAAAGTTACATAACAATTTAAAACTGACTAAACTATTCCTTCAAAATACATTATACACTTTTCCACAAACTTTCAAGAGACTTGTTCCTGTTGATGAACGGAAGATATCTCAGCTATAATCATTTGGGCGTAACTCGTGATCTTCCATTTCAAGTATGACATGTTCATCTTTACTTCTTCGAGTTACTGATTTGCAGATTTTTACAGTTTACTAACCAAGTGGATATTCGTGCAACAAAATCTAAACATGCTTTAACCTTATTCGTATTAGCCATAAGTAAATAATTTTTTCCTTTCATATACTTTTCCGCCACTACTGTTTTTTCTTTTCTTTTCTTTATATTGTGGCGCATCGACCTTTCGAAAATTTTGTGCCTGTCAAAGTTTTGCTGTCGCTTAAAATTCTCTTTCAAAATTAACCAATGATTGCTACTCTACTTTTTGCGTATGACAAATCTTGCGTTTTAAACCTTGTTCTTGCACGCCATCAGTAATTTTTATTAAAAGGGCCTTCTCAACAGCTCGATGTCCCGATCAAATTGGAAATTATTGCCTTAAATAGGTAGGGGCACATCAAGGGGTATCGGTATCAGTTTGATTCCCCTACTTGGAAGGGCATCGACTAAATTGGAAATTGTTTATTTTTCACATGAACCTTATTGATTTTATCTGTCACACAAACCCTAACTCTATTTAGAGGCTGTTGATAAATGATGCCCCTACTTGTATACGTTGTATCAAAGCTGTTGAGAAGGCCCTCAATCTCCATATATGATCGTATATTAATATATACTCGAAAAACTGACACTATTGTAATTTCCTTCGATTTCAAATCAATTTCTATATAATCGCAAAAGCGATAAAATTTTTCTTATAAATACCGATTCGTTCAGTTATCATTTTAACGAATCTAGTCTACACCATGACACAGAGAGTCCAAATCGCTGATTTACCTGCTTTGCAAGAGTATGAAATAATTATAGATTCTCCATTGTTTTCTCTTTTACCCGAATCATGTACTACAACCGAAGCAACATCAATAAATCCTCAAGAACACAGTTACCTCTAATGAATCGTTTTGCTATTACTGTTGACAAAGCTCGGGGATGATGCTACCAAAAACAGGACTTTTTCTTGATGAACAGTTTTTTGCTCCAGGACAGGCGTATCGTATGTAGCATTAAGTCGCTTGGATAATATAACTGTTGTACCTCAGTTGGGGACTTGTCTCAGTTCTGGAACGAGACAACTGAGTTCTGGACTGATTGTCTGGATTCGGAACTGAGACAACTGAGTTCTGAACTGAGACAGGTCCCAAACTCAGACACAATACGCTTTGAACAGAGAAGCGTTTAGTGTGGATAGGGTGTTATTATTACGGAAATATTCGAGACTACGACAACGCGCTCAACAGACCCCATTCGGTAACTGTAACCTTAATAAATATTTACTTCATAGTCAATATATCATTCCGCAAGTACTGTATATTTGTTATAATACTATATTTATTTAACGCTTACTGCTTTCAGTTAGCTGTGTTATTATAAATATCTTATTTATATAAATAAATAATATGTTGTGTCAATGTTTATCTTGCGAATATGTACTTACTTGTTTTAGTCGACTATGATAATCGGTCAATCTACCGGCTACTGTTCGTCTACAACATGATATTTGATGCTGATATATGGAAACGAGCAACATCACCTATAACAGTATTCTTCCACATTAATGCCAATTTCCTTTAATGAATTGCTTTGCAACAATAGCTCATCCGTCTTTTCTTGATATTCGCAAGCCTATATGAGTCGAGCCGTGCATCTTGCTTACGTGATGTAAACATTCATTCTTTGAACAGAAACTATTTACTGTAGACATTTGCACATTGGTTTAATGAACAATAAAAAAAATTCAATGGGCTTTTTCATAATATTTTTAAGTAAACTCATTTTGGGCTGGGCTAACACTTCTGTGTATCACAATAAGTACTTACCCCCTGCTTATGTCACCATTAATTCGGCCCCATCAGAATTTTAAGAGTTGTCAATAAATTATTGGTTATAGATCAATCATAAGGTGTCAATAGCGGCCAATAAATAGTCGATTATCGAAATCTACAGTACATAATATAATTACATTCTCAACCCAATCACTACTACTAATAGAAAGACATACATACAACTCGATACCACTTGATCAAACAGATAACCGAAACAACTCGTGAATATCAAATAGCGCAATGTCTTGCATCAGCGTACTCACACGAACTTTGTATATTACATTATATTACGTAATATTTACTTGACCTACTAACCAGCATTTATTATGCAACTCCAACTACGCAGTATTTTATATAACTCATTCTTCGCGAAGTTCGTCATTTCATAGCGACAACCCCGACCCTTTAAACTGCGACAACGATAACGCTTCCGACGTATCAAAATCATCAGTCAAATATATCAAAACTCCCCCGCAACGAAAACAAACCATATAATAATACGTTCATATCACACGATATGTGTGAAGTAAGTAAAAGGCCACATCATTAATATAAATTTCCATTCGCTAATTTACTATAACATCATAATAATACCTCAAGATTATCAAGTAGAACAAAAAAAAAAAAAAGGATCGAAGCTAATAATGACAAGGAAATGGAAAATCAACGAAAGTCAATTATATTGTGAAGTTCATCACTTCGAGTTCTGAACGACGACGCCACATAACATAACTTGTCGCATTCACTTGTAGATGTTATTTGTTGCATAAATCATCTCATTAACTAACATATTATTCACACGGATTTGTATAAATATTACTTTATAATATGTACTGTATATATTGTTATTTCAACATACAACTATCATATCATTGTTACGACCCGTTCTAGGATTTGAAACGGGTTGACCCATATTCGGTTTTTTGCAAATTTGTGATAATCTACGAAAACTTTTTTATCACTGTAACACACACTAACAGATATTTTGTAGACTATCCCAAATATGTATAACAAGCTCTTTTTTTTACTTAACGTTATTTCAAAGCCACATATCACTTCATAATGTATCAATAATAATAAACCCCCGTACAAGCGAATTTATTATGAATAGCAAATATGAATAACATAATAATAATAAAAGTTTCTAATTAGTTGATGCTTTTATCAACTAGCAGTTATTTGTTAACATTGTATAAAACAGATCACATCGCACATATTCTCTCTAACACACATTTTTTGAGTAATAGAATTTTCGTTTCGCCAATTTGCATTATGCTGAACGCTCGCAGCACCCAGTGTTTATATTTGCACTTGCTCAGGAAATAAGCATGGGCTATGTATTTGTAGTCACTATCCGGCTGAATTCTCAGATCGACATGGCTTGCAGATATTGGAGTTCATCGACTTGTGCAGAAGCTACATGCATTGACAAAGGCGACAACTAATTTTCTAGGAATGTATCCTTGAGCTCGTCGAATGTCTTTCCGTCCAGCGTGTTGCAAGTTTTCATTCACAGAACCGATTGCATCATACATATTAATATATATCCTCTCTAACGCACAGCTGGTTTTTACTTTTTTTGAGTAATAGGGTTTTCGTTTCATTATACTGAACGTGTTTATACTTTATCTGACCGCAAGAACTTCAATCGATTCTTTGGTCAGAATGGCTTTGCGTGATGCCCATTCATTTAATATTAAAGGTGTTATTAGAATGAACATTGTTAGTATTATTGTGAATAGTATGCTATGTGTATCACTGTGATAAAAATTTTTCTGTAGATTATCACATTTTTGCAACGCAAAAAATGGTTCAGGATCATGGGTCATAACATTGACATTATTATTGCGCATTATGAAGTGATATAATCGAATATGTTGATTATCACATGCAACAATTCAAATTCAATATAATCCCATCAAGATCCATTCTCAACCAAGAAAAAACCAAATCACTACTACTAACAGAAAGATGTTCATACAACTTGCTTGATCAAACATATAACCGAAACAACTGCTCATGAATATCAAATAGTGCAATGTCTTGCATCAGCGACTTTGTATAAATACAGTATTACTCTATATTATGTAATGTTTACTTGACCTTATATAACGTTATTTTAGCACGCAATTGTTATATTTGATGTTCACAAATAAAAAACGCAAGCATTTTATATAACTCATTCTTCGTGAAGTTTGTCATTTCATAGCGACGACCTGACCCTTTAAACCGCGACAACGATAACGCTTCCGACGTATCAAAACCATCCCCAAAATCCCCACAACCCAACCATATCATCACCACTAACCATCAATAATAATACGTTCATATCACACACGATATGTGTGAAGTAAAAGTTTGCCACATCATAATAATACCTCAAGATTATCAAGTAGAACCTCGTCAACAAAAAAGGATCGAAGCTAATAATGACGGGAAATTGAAAATCAATTATATTGTGAAGTTGATCACTTCGAGTTCGTATCTCAAATCAAAGGACTGAACGACGATGCCGCGATATAACATTCATATTCTAAAAAAGTTGGTTGGACATCTAATATTCATACTTGTCGTATCGCACAACAATAGAGTTGCTTTTTTTGACTAAATGCACAGTTTAGATCGGCAAAAAATCGCTGCGAGAGTCTGGATATGCACTCTTGCGCGTGGTGTGGCTACCTCTCGAAAATAATGTCCATCTCATTGCGCAGTTTGACTGGACAACTCGAGGTGTACAAAACGTCTGTGGTTCTACGAATATCTTACTAATGTGCAGACAAGACAATTTCGTAGGAACATAACAAGATTCTGCACTGGTAGTTACCAAGTGCCTGTTGAGCGCAAGATTACAGTACGTATTATATCATCGATAAATGTTAATCATCGACGCATACTAATTGTCAACTTTTTATCAAACTCGTTGCTGACACGAATCAGTTCGGCATACAGTCAGTCACCAAGAGCATCATCATGCTTGAAAGAAACTTGGCTTTGCCATGAATATGATTCAGGTGAAAAGCAATTTTTTGCCGATCTAAACTGTGCATTTAGTGAATGCAGCGACGGTTTTTACGAACGATGTCGAACTCTCTGAATAATATAAATAACTAGACTTGTTAATAAAGTATGTGATTGATAATTGACCGAAAAATATCATCAGAACAATAAACAGTCAATTAAGTTTGATGATATAGTAATAGATTTAATCAATGAATATTCGACTCTGGTTTTGTCAATCTGATTAACCAACAAAAAACGCCAGAACTTCGTGTGAAAGAGTTCGATCCTGATTTTGCTGGTTGTGACGTAATTGTTTGCCGCTTACTATGCATGACGTAATTGCACTTGCACAGTAATAGTAACCCCTATGGAATAGTTTGTGGATTTAAATTCACGAAATAGTGAATTTAAATTCAGACTTTTGTCCGCTACGGCGTGTCATAGCATAACGCAATAATTTTGAGAATATTGAATATTACAATTCATGTGAATTAAAAACTTGCCGCATCACTTGTAGATGTTACTTGTTGCACAAATCATGCAACATTCTCATTAACTAACATATTATTCACACGGATTTTATAACTAGGGGGTTATAAAAATTGTACATAAGTTTCGTTTAGTGTGGCTTTTCGGTTATGGTATATACGGTATCGATGTATAGTAGTATTAATATGAGAATTTTATTTTGATTTAATTATATACAGTACAGTATGTCGATATATGGAATAGCCGTATTCAATATCTCGAAGAAAGTAAATCTTATAACTCTATCCACCTTTATTCCGAAATTCCCTCTCGTCTTCTACCACAAATATCTTCGACCTATTGGCTTACTCTCAAAACCGATTCGGCTTGGCTTCTTTAATAACATTACCTAACTCGCTACCAAATACCTACGTAGCTCCCAACAAAATTACCATTTAAGAAAACTTTTGTATTCTTTCATAATACAAGTAATTAATTGGCTTTACTCGAAAAAAGCTTCCGGTGGTGGAAGAAGGACACCATGTTGTTATTTTTCTGTATAGTAGGATTTTAGGGGTAAATGGTTTAGGTTGAGTGTCTGATATTTTTGTTGGTGGTTTTGCCACCGACCGGTGTATTGTGATGTGGCGAACTTAAAAGGATAGGCGGTTGTTTTTTTCGGATTTAACTGTGCCACATGTGTGATCCGGGAGGGAATTTTGTAATACATGTAGGCGGTACGGTGGGTTATTTACTTTGGAGTATTTTATATAGTGGAGTTGAAGAAGAGTATATAAATATACTTTTTAAAATATTATCTGTATCTCCTACGATATTCCGTTCAAGTTCGATGATGTCGTCCTTTCTGAAACGGTTTATGGCTGGGGAGTCGACGGGGGAGAGGTATGAAGGTTTCTATTGTGATATTAGTTTGAGATTTGTCAGAGTTTAAGAAGAATGCATCAGCTCCGACGTAGTAATCATATTGGTCACGGACCAAAGCGCTGACAGATTTGCGTTGCTTAAAAAAATGATAGGACATAGGAATAGTGGTTGTGGTTGTGGTTGTGGTAGAGTTTTTCAAAGATAGAAAAAAATTAGTATTGTAATGAAAAAGATGTTGCTGTCGTCGTTATGTTTTTGAGCGTCATAAGGAATGGTTGGTTTTCTGGTATTGACGAGCATTTTTGTATGGGAATTAAGATGTTTATTGGTTGTTTGGAATCAGTAAGCGGAAAATGTATTATTCATGTTTGGAAAGGGATTTAGTATAAAGAAAAAATGTTAGTTGTGTGTCTGTAACCTTATTGATGGTAATTTATAATTGGAAATGGGATTTTTATTCGGTAAAGTTTTATTTTTTGTCTTTATATTTACTGAGTACGAGTATTATGGGGGGTGTGCGCGGGGGTAGAGAGTATTATTATGTTACATCAAGGAATGCGTGGCATGTAACATGAAAGGGACGGTTTGAAGGTAATGTGTTTTGGTTCTGCCATAGATAGTGTAAACAATGATGGGAGTCCTAAATACCACGAAAGTAGGAATCACCCATCCGGATGATTATTGGCAGCGGCGTTGTTAGAAATTTGTTTATAATGAGAGTGTATTTACATCGTAATTGTTTTGCCTTGCCTTAATAGTTCTGTCGATTGTGTTCAGAGTCAGTTTGTCGTTGATGAACCATTCGTAGTCTCCGTAAGTTTCGATTTTATCATTGGGGGATGAGGCATTTTGTTTCAGTTCGCCATAATGTCCATGTCCATCAGGAAACAAATCGGAGTACAGAAGTGCTTCAAAGTCGGGATCATGTAAAGAGATTGGTATTTTGTTATCATCTTTTGTACATAGAAATCCTACAGATAAGCGGGTGTAATGAGAATATTCATTGTGAATCTCATCGGGAAAATCGTGTGGGGGGACTATTATGTCTCCACGGTGTGTTTTTTGTCGATCATTCCGAAGACACATAATCACACATATGTAAAATAGAATTTTTCTGCATAATGAAGGTATAGAATGTCATAATCGAACATCTGACATAGTTATAATAAAAATTTTACCTCCCGACTTACTTTGTCGAACAATTTTGCGTTTGCAATGAAATAAACGTTCGTTTTAAAACAATCTGTTGACAAAATTTCATCCGGCAAATATAATAATATTATAGTTTCTTCCCACAATGTGCATAGTTTCTTCGTTGCGACTAGACGCTGGCATGGCCATACTAATGTTAATAACGTTCTATTCATGAACGACTCTTTTTCATTATTGCTACTTTATTTACTAGAGCAACAGTTTTCGAGAAAAGAGGGAAGGAAGATTTTGTAACTATTACATATTAATATTAATATGGGTAATAGTAAAGCGAACGGGCAATGCGAAATCTGAGACTATACCGTTAGCGGGCCACTAAATACAACTTGATACTACCAAGAGTTTACGCAAATGCCAACTGTCTTGGCTGTCAGTAATATATAACATATAACAGTTACATTACCAGGTAAGCTTCCCATTGCAGTACCTTGCGAGAACAAGTTGCGTTATTAATCATGAAGAGTCATGAAGAAATGTGCTTCTGACAAATCTCTCTCATTATTACCTTTATATTATGATAGTTTATTGAGAAATTGGGACGTAATGGTGTATACTATATATAATATGTATAGTCGGAAAATCACTAAATTAGCAACCAAGAATCCAATGCTTACAAACTTACATGCATGTTAATGATAACTGTTGTCGATGTGTATGCAAAAAATTGATATGGAATAGTAAGTATTATTTTGAGTTTACATATAACGATCTGCTTGATTTTTCGCGAAATCAATCTCCGTCATGAAAATCACTAAATCGGCAACCAAGAATCCAATGCTTACAAAACTTACATGCATGTTAATGATAACTGTTGTCGATGTGTATGCAAAAAATGATATGGAATAGTAAGTATTATTTTGAGTTTACATATAACGATCTGCTTGATTTTTCGCGAAATCAATCTCCGTCATGAAAATCACTAAATCGGCAACCAAGAATCCAATGCTTATGAAATTAAGGGATACCTGTCGTCTTTATTGTATAATAATAATACTACTAATACATATTAATGCAACATTTACTATGATCTAAGCTATATTTTATTCAAGGCCGATGTCGGGAAACGTCGTAATAGCGAGTCGTTGGAGGAGTTTGAATAGTGGACAAGTCACTCATGCTCATGGGGACTGTTTCTTCCCTTTGTGATGTGCTGCAGTAAACATTTATCGGGTTCACCAACTTATCTATCTGCATAGACCTGCAGACATCAGGTTCTCTATCAACAGCTGATGGGATGTAGATTGGTTTGATTATAGAAATCCCACCATACTTTGTTGCATATTCACAGTTGTTCATTAATACCCAACACATTTCATCTACTGCATCGGGAAAGCTGATCGATGTGTATTTGTCTGGCAGAAGGCTGAGGCAACCAACCATCCCGTTCTTCATCATCATTTTTAACCAAATGATGTCAACCCCAGTCATGTCTAAAATACCTGATGCAATAGGACGTATTGGGTTGACTGTATTCACTTGACGACTTAAATTAAAAAGCGCCTCATGAAATGTTATCAGTGCAGAACGTTCAGGCTCCTCAACATTGAACATAATCCTGCCCTATAAAATAAAAAGTATTTATTTATAAATAAAGATGCTACACAAAATGATAACTGATTTTTAATATTATCAATATCATTATTACTTACCAAATCGTTTATCATATTATTCATATTGCTCAGGATCTCATCACCATTGGCCTGAAACTCTGCTATCACCTAAAACACATTAGTAGTAATAATAAATGAGTTAGTTTATAATAATAAATGAAGACAATGTTTCTGTGTTAAAATATCAATACTCACTCTGGTGTAAATTTTGCCAGCATTGTCAAAAATAGCCATTATTCTATCCTAAAATATAAAAGGAGAAAGATTGTTAAAAAAAAGGCACCCAATAAAGAATTAATTAACAGGATTGGTGATATAAGTTGTATTAATATGAATTTTTCATATTCAATAGATAAGTCTCCCTCTCATTAACATGACTTAACATCGAGAGTACCATCACAAACAATAAGGAGCATGGCATGGATCCAGGCCAACAATAAATGTTTATCACCATTCCCGATTCATCATTCAAATACAAATTTGATAAAATAAAATAAGACTTACGAAAGACAAGTTTCCAAGTGCTTGCAGTTGTCCACCAATCTCTGTACGCAGTTTGCTATTTGCTGGCAACATAGCTTGCGCCTTCCTCCCCTCATTAAAGAAACCATTCTTTGCTGCCGTTGCACATAAGCCTTCAGCACTTCCCAAGAGTTTCTGCCAAACAACCCATGACTCAAAGGAAAGGATTTGTGGGTTACTGGATTGATTGTTGATGAAGTAGTTCATGGACATGGTTATGAGTTTTTTGAATAATATTATGAAATGGGATGTAGATATAGGGTGGTATAATTTGTTCAGTTTCTATGTGAGCGGCACATGGCCATATTCGATTAGCGGTGAAGTCGTTGTCTTGTAATAGTCGTGCGGCAAGAGAATGGTATGATCGTAAGTATGGATTGTTTTCTTGTAGCCATTCACAAGCTTCCCTTAAAGAAGGATGAAAGATTTTCGGGAGAAACGCACCCAGCATTCCAGAATACGAATTGACTTTTAATTGATCGATATTCTGAAATAAGCAGGCTTGAGTGCAAATATACGGGCGGCAATATTTGTACCAACGAAGGTGACAATTTACACGATGCGCATACGGCTACTTTTGTACTATTGCGTGGTAGTTAGGGATATACGTGTATATAACAAACTTTACGTTCGTTTTGAATGTTCGCAACATAGTTTTTAAACCATACGAATTTTTTTACACACTGTATCTGACAACTAACTTGTGCGAACCTCATTGCTCGGTTTCAGATTTTAATTGTTTTGATTGTAAAGCTGTTATTTTTGTAAGTATTGTTTATTTATGCCAATTAAAGAATATAACTGATATATGTGAGGAGAAAAACCTATGGGCTTGCATTTTACTCTTAACAAACGGTGAGCTGCTAATATAGGAATGATGAATACTATTGCAAGGGACACTAGAATATGTATGGAACTTAAAAGCATACTCAGTACTCATTGATCGAAGTTCAGCCAAATTAGCCATTAAGAATCGGTATTTTTTAAGTTTAATACAGAACGTTGTTAATACTAAGAGAGATGGCGGCAAGTAAATTGTTTTCGTGTTCATATCGGAATAGTTTATCAGAGTGAAATGCTACCCTAAGCGATGTGTTGTACCAGTATGTTCAAAGATCCACGAAACCAAATGTTCAAACAATGCCTATACAGTGAACTAAATAAAAGCAAGCCTCCAGAAACTGTTTGATTTCTGGCAGTACCGCTCTCACCTTCTGCGGAACTATTATTATGTGGGAGGGTAATAGTTTTAATTTTGATCAGTTGATCAAAGCATCAGCTGATCTCCGGGTTAAATTTTTCTGGTGTTTTTCGTCCGCCTTCTGCAGCATGAGGTCACTAAGCCTTCTATCACAGTCTAGCCTTCGGCATTCTGAGTCTCTCACCGGTGATCATGCATGCTTGCATGTTAATCCAGAGACCAATGACGTTTACTTGGCCGGATTAGAAGATACAGAGTATGTGTTGTCGAAAATTGTATACATTCAGGTATGAATATCAATATAATTTACACAAGGTGCACATTGATCTTCCTTTATATAATATGCATCAATTGCATTTGATACCAGGATGGGTCTACACTTAAACCTTACAAACAACAAATATTGGGATTCCCCGCAGAGGAGATCGTGGATATACATTTTCTGATTGACACTCAGACTGTCTGTATTGCCTTTGCTAAAGGAGCTATTGGCGTGATTGATGGTGATCAGGTATTTAGTAAAGAATGTGTTGATGTCTAACGTCTTTTTTAACAATGATCACCGTCAAGTCAATGCTAACCCGTTAATTGACACAATCATCAAACAAGTATGATGTCGTAGGAGAAGTCGAATCTGGAATAAGGTGTATGGAATGGAGTCCTGATGAAGAGTTAGTTATCATTGTAAGCGGTATGTTAATGTTTATTATACAAAATAGTCGTAGAGCACGGTATCAGAACATTGTTATAAAGTACAACATCAATTTATAACGGTAAGACTTGCTGGTTTCTTACAGGTGTCGGCACTATCATGATAATGACAAAAGACTTTGATGTGATTACCGAGTTTCCTGTTAATGTCGATGAGGAGGGTGAAGGTAATCAAAATAAGGCTATCATATTATCCTGGCAACGGGTTCACGATATGCGATAAAGCTCTTGTATTCGTTCCTTAAAACGTACTGTCTAATATCTTCATATAATCCCTCAGCTGCACCAATATCCCTCGGCTGGGGTAAGAGAGAAACACAATTTCATGGTTCAGAAGGCAAACAGGCAGCACAGGTCAAGTTTGATGTCTCGAAATACACCAAGTCACCGGACGACGATATGAAAACACGGATATCTTGGTGTGGAGATGGAAGCCTTTTCTGTTGCTCTGATTACGACTCCACGAAAGGTCAGCTATATTGATACATAGAACCGTCAATTAAACAGTTTGATCGGTTGTGAGAAGAAAGGTGATCTAATATTAAGTTTGTAACTGGGGTAGGAAGGAGGATAATACGAGTATATAACAGGGAAGGAGTATTACAGAATACTAGTGAGCCAGTTGATCAGTTAGAACACATTTTATCATGGCGGTAAAGACATGTCTATCTTGTTTAGTTTTCATGTATTGCTCTTATTCTTTTATCAACTCAATACTTTCATAATATCCTAAAGTCCCGCCGGAAACTTGATAACTTCATCACAGCGCCTTCCTCATCGTCATATAATCTGTTTCTTCGAACGCAACGGATTACGACATGGTGAATTTGTATTACGCGAAACCGGAGAACATAGATTAGTCGAAGTCGCGTGGAATTGCGATTCGACTGTTCTTGCTGTCTGGCTGGTGAGAAAAGAGGGAACCTCATCAGGTGAGAGACAAGAGAAGATACGTTGATATTGGCAATTCGTAATACGCACAATTTACCCTGACCGTCTATTCTATATATAATAAAGTGCAGTTGTGGAGTATGAATAATTATCACTGGTACCTGAAGCAAGAAATCAATAGTAGTGCAGACGATCAAATTGCTGCTATTCAATGGGACACTGAGATTTCGTTGAGATTGTATTTGGTTACAAAATGTAATACAATGATTTACAAGTTATGCTTACTTGCAATAATATTGTTAATATTGTATCTACATTTATCATAGCCGCCTATCATCGGTTGGACTACTCGTGGAAGGTTTTCTGTTCACCGATACTATCTCCGCATAACAATGCAGCAATAGCCGTGATTGATGGATGTATCCTTTCATGTCATTACGTTGTACAACTACAACATTCGTTCTCCACCACCATATATTATTACCTTAATTCGTGCCATTGACTCGAATCAATAATCAACCACAGCCTCACTGCTCCTAACTCCATTCAAACACATGAACGTTCCACCACCAATGAGCGCGTTTGCACTCTCCCTCCCTGCTCCGGCATCTTATGTTTCATTTGGGCCGTTTGATAGATGCAATGATTTTAGCGTTCTTCTCAATAATTCTCAACTTGCTCTTTTCGACTGGACTATGGAATCAAACCAACCGCACTCGCCACCAATAGAAACAGGAATGGTTGACTTGAGCGAATATGAAAGTATTAGACAAGTGTTATGGAAGGATCAAAAGACTTTTGTATTTGTGAATGCACCTGGCATCGAGGACAAGGAGGAAATTGTCATGATCAGAATAGATATTGGGGAAAAGCAAGGGCAAGATGACGAGGAAAAAACTAAAAAGCTAATGGTGGTAGAAAGATTCGTTTTAAAGTTGGAGAAGAGCGTGGTTAGGTTGTGGAAGAGTGGGTCCTTGGAGAGAGTGTTTATCGAAGATTTTGATGGTGATGTATATGAAGGTTAGTAGAAATCTGCGAATTGATGAAAGAAAAATACGTATATGGAAGGGGACAAGATATGGCCTTTTATATATATTTACAAATATTATTACACCCATCTTCAAATGCCGTTTACCTTCTTGCAGTCCTCTTCAACACAGAAACCTCGCCAACATCCATATCACTCTCGTCACTCGTAACACACCTTCCTGAACCATGCCCATATGTCGCATCTATCGATCTGCCAACAAGCACGGAAACCCCAATCATAATAGCTCAGAGTGAACGCAACAAGTTATACGCAAATGACCGATTAATTGCGGCAGACTGTACGTCCTTCTTTATCCACAACAAGTTTCTTATATTTACTACGCTAAATCACCATGCACGGTTTCTGAGTATAAGTACGGATGATGAGATTAAAGGTGAATATAGAGGAGAAAGGAAAGGGCTACAGTGTAAGTTCGAATAAGATATGTAACTGTAGCTTTCTTGCAATAGAGCTCGGAAAAACGGTTTTGGTGACGTCACCAAATGTGAAAGACGAAACAACGAGACGCGTTGAAAGAGGGTCAAAAATAGTCATTGCTGTCCAATTCGGTACATCGTTAATACTGCAGGTAATTACACATAATGCAATATGTACTGGCTAACTGGTTAAACATGCATAACCAACGTCTACGTTATCAATGCCCACTATATATGAAGATGCCTCGTGGTAATTTAGAAACCATTCATCCTCGCCCTCTGGTTCTCTCTACTGTATATGCTTCCCTCGATGCGCTCGATTACCGCCCTGCACTCTTGTCTTGCCGCAAACATCGCTTAGATCTCAATATCATTCATAACTATGCGCCTCAGATATTCCTACAGAATATCGGAAAGTTTGTAAGAGATGTTGATAAGACAGATTTATTTAATTTATTTTTATCCAGTTTGAGGTGAGTTAAAATTGCGTTGTGCTACATTGTAACATGTGAACAGATTTGCTCACATGTTATCCCACGTGTCATGATGCTTTGTTACACAAGCTTATCGAAAATTAACTATAAAAACATGATTTTTTCATTTCAAGTGGTGACTCTAGTACAGTAAATACAATATGCGATACTATTCGCGGAGTACTCGAGTCTGCTGATTTCAAAAGGTATATACAGCCGATCCTCACTACTTATGTAAAGAAGACACCGGCTGACCTTGAGGGTGCACTGAATGTGTTGGCTGATATAAAACGTAAGGTTCATAATCAGCAAATGTCAACTAGATATTGGAGATGTAATAATTTGAAAATGTCGATTATTAGAAAAAGATTCGGCCTTGGCAGAATCGGCATTAAAGTATATGATATTTCTTGCCGATGCTGATCGATTATACGACATTGGACTGGGAATGTATAATTTTAGCCTTGTGTTGATGGTCGCTCAACAGTCACAGAAAGTACGTATTAATATGACAAGCGCGTGCGTGATTATAAAAATTAAATTGTGATATGTAATTACTCACGTACAATGTGATTGTTTTATATTCGCAGGATCCTCGAGAATATCTTTCATTCCTGACCGAAATTCAAAAGCACGATAAATATTATCAACGGTTCAAAATAGACGATTATCTTAAACGACACGAGAAAGCAGTGAGAAATTTAGCATTGGCTGGTAAGTGAGTCAAAGATGAGCGTTTTTTTTTCCAAGGAAGCTGGAAATAATTAGAATAGGTATGAATTACCTTTGAGCTTACCGCCACATCGCGAGATAACTTGTAATAATGGCAAATTTTTAATAATAGGAGACAAGCATTTTGATGAATGTTTAAAGTATACGCAAAGGCATGGACTCTATTTGACTGCACTTGAATCGTTTGAGAAAAAGAGCGACAAGTACAAGGTATGATTTCGAAATGATGACAATATGTGATTTCAAATAGAATCTGGTTGTAATTCGTTCTGCTATGTTTATCATTAGGCTGTAATGGCTCTATATGGCGATTACCTTACGTCAGAACACAAGTATGAAGAGGCTGGAGTTGGTACAGTATTTTTGTGGAATATATCAGTATCTATTGTAAATTATTAGATGTCAGTCTGATATACAGTTATATTATGTTTTCTACAAAGCATACAAGTTATCAGAAACTCCTCGCAAAGCTCTCGAGGCATACAAGGCAGCGGGCTCATGGCGAGAAGCTATCATAATTGCTCAACAACTACAATTTTCACCGGATGACATATTGGACCTTTCTAGAGAAATTTCCGGTAACATTAAATAACTTGCACACGTTGAATAACGAATAATTTTACTAAAGTACTACTCACCTGTCATGACAGAGATATTGGTTGAGAAGAGACAATATGCAGATGCAGCAAGAGTGCTTTTAGATTATACAGGGGTATGTTACAGTTTTTGTGTGTAATGCGTATATATCAGCTTGTGTAGTCATTATTTTGATATCATTTAGGATCCCGAAGAGGCCATACCTTTACTCGGTAAAGGTTATCAATGGAGCGAAGCCATTCGTATCGTAAGTAATCCACGCGTACGGTTTGCTACACGGCCATAGTTTTCTCTGTATAAACATGGGTCTTATTTAATATTCCCTAGTGTCAACTACAAAATCGACGAGATTTGATAGAAACACACGTAAAACCAAGCATAAGTGAAGGTATAAGAAATTTTTACGCGTTTTGTGTTCCCAAGGTAGTTAAATTCTGATCGATGCCGCGTATATTCGTTTCTTTGATTAGGCTACGAACATGTTATAGAAGATATAACAGAGATGTCGGCTCAATTCCATAAACAAACCAAGAGACTTGTTGAACTTAAAGAAAAGCGAATGACACATGAAGAAGGTAAATGGTGATACATGTGCCTTTTGTTACAAAAAGTAGAATGTTGGATACACTCAACGTACACGTTTGCATGTGAGATGAATTTAATTGAATTAACTTGTCACACTTTTCACACTTTTCACACTTTTCACTTACAGATTATACAGTCGATCACTCAATTGACAACGTCGATATTATGTCGGATACAAGTTCAATGGCAAGCGATTTTACTCGATATAC